>CAUZXS010006429.1:2500-110000 GCA_963585895.1 Sepioteuthis lessoniana
ATTTATAAAACCTTTTGTTTTCTAAAAAGGAAAACTCACATTATCAAAACCCTGCAAGTGTCTCATTGGATATGTATAAACCTACAACAATATAACTCTGCAGTAATTATACTGCCCTGGCTCGTCACTGGATAACAGTTTCTAATGGTAGAGTATATCACATGAGCCACACAAGTGTACAGCAATTGAAACCATCAGATGCAGCATGGTAGATGTGAAGGTAGGTGATACTGGGTGAAGGTAGGTCAATGGCTAGGTTCAAATATTTCAGAAAACTACTGCTACTCACCTATAAGGAGTGAGTGCCTGGCAGACTACTAAAGTGATACTCTCCAGACTTCATATTGGCCACACCCACATTACCCACACCTCCTTAAAAGGGAAGACCCCCAACCAATATGCTTAACGTACAAAGTACCCTCACAGTCCAACACATAAACTGTGACAGGTTTAGACAAATTCACCCAAAATACTACCATACAAGTAAACTAAAAGCCTTTTTCAAAAATACCAAAGCAGAGGAAATCTTGTGCTTTCTAAAAGAAACTAACCTCTTCATCAAAATTTAACCAAATATAATAAAACATAACAAAAACCCATACCCTAAATCCTAAAACATATACACAAAAACAAAACAATCTAACCCTTCTAACACAAAACTCTGTGTTTAAATAAGAAGGAGCCATCTCCACTCTAAGTGGTAAGCCTTTGAAATTAGTTGAGAAGTTCACATACCTTAGCCGCAATATCCCATTTACTGAAAGTGATGTCAACTTATACATAGGGAAGGTGTGGATTGCTATTGACAGGTTATTGATCATATGGAAATCTGATCTCTCTGGTAAAATAAAAATGGAATTTCTTCCAAGCTGTAGTTGTGCCAGTACTACTGTATGGATGCACTACATGAACACTAATGAAATACATGGAAGAAAAGCTAGATGGGAATTATACTAAAATGCTATGTGCTATTTTGAACAAATCCTGGAAGCAACACTCCACAAAACAGCAGCCATACAACCACTTACCTCCCATCTCATAAACTATCCAAGTAAGATGAACAAGACATGCAGGGCATTGCTGGAGAAGTAAACCTAAACTTATGTGGTGTTCTCTAATGGATTCTTACACATAGATGTGATAGTGCTGACCAACCAGCAAGGCTTTAGATGCATCAACTCTGTATGGACACTGGATGCAGTCTAAAAGACCTGCCAAAAGTGATGGAAGATAGGGACACATAGCAAGAGAGTGAGTCATTGGACTCTGTCTTATTGGCACAACTTGATGATGATGACTTCAAATCATATGACTGTACAAATTATTAGTATTAGATAACAATACTTGAAACCATACAACTGTGTGCAATTTATTTGTATTAGGTAGGAATAGTAAAGTAAAGTTGGTGACCTTAGCCGAGGGTGACTTGAAGGCTCCCTTTTCAATAACTACTACTCCTGGACCATTGGCGAACCAACTACACAAAAACTATTGATGTAAACATACAATGAATGTGATTCCCTAACCACTTGGTATAAAATAATCGTAGACAGGTTGACATGCTGTAAAAAAACAAAAAACATGATAATAGTGACTACTGTTGTAGATGAGTCAGACTATAGTTGATTCGTAGTTATTTTTTTTTCCCTTGTGATGGAGATGTCAGTCATTAGTGTTTTTATTCTTATGTTAGTGTCTGGAAGAGAGCTGGGTGGATGTTAACACATAAGCAAATTGTTTGACTAACAACATTTAATGAGTGTGAATTACTTTTTAAATAAATTAAAATGTATTTTACATTTAAATTTACAGAATATGCTTAGAAAAAAACTCAATTGCTTACTTCTTTTTATTGGCTCATTTGCAAATTATGAAATTGGCTTTTTTTTTTGTTTAAATAACTAAGCAATTTAATCATAAAAATTATCAACAAAACATCCCTTTATTAATAAATATCCAAAATGAATGACAAAAAAAGAGATATTCTGCTAATCACTACAGTTAATGCTAAAACAAGCATTTATAGCAGTTATTTTGACGATGCAACTTTCTGTTATATCAATAGATGAATAGACAACCAACTTGGGAAAAATATCATTAGTCAGAAACTAAGACAAACATGGTAAAATCTAGGTAAATAGTAATATTGTCTATTTTCATTCCCCCACTTTTTTAGTGTCCTGGGGTATGACAATAAACTGTATCCAGTTGTAAGGAACTTGGGGAATGTGGAAAACTCTTTTATTGCCATTACTCTCAGGTTCACTCTTACCTGGAGTGGTAGTATCTGTGTCAAATAGATCTGTTTGAAAATTATTTGTATTAAATAGGAATACTTGAAATTGTATAACTGTGAAAATAAATCAGTTATTAAATAGGAACTATATAATAGCTGGGATTCGTGGAGGAATGAGTATTTCTCTAAGATGTAACTCTGAGTGCCAGTTCCACAATATATAACACAATTTGTACAAACGTAGACGAAAGAAAAACAAGAATGTTAAAGAACAAACAATTTTTTACTTTATCACAACTGGACAAATAACAAAAATATGAAGGTAGTAATGTGCATAAATTTTGCTATGTATAGAGGTGTGTGTGTGTGTGTGTGTGTGTAAAAACGAATATTTTTAGTCAGGAATAACAGGGAGAAAGAGAGAGGTCAACTTGTACTTACGTACATGTGTATGTGTGTGGGTATGTGTGAGTTCTGCTATGTACAGGTCACTTAATCTATTTGTCATTTAAGCCCACTGTTGGTGTGTTAGTGTATTTGAATGCGTCTGATTTTCTATTCAATGTATGTTGTCTGTGTGCCACTTCTCCGTTGAAGTAAAAGAATTTGGGTTCTTATACTATTTGAGTGGATCGAAATGATATATTTTAAGTTTACACGAGTAGATTTTATTGCGGGTCAACTAAAGTTCAAATGTGCGGATGTATGAGTGAACACAACTCGTGACCTAATCTAACTTATGAGAATCATAGAAATTACTTATTTATGGAGGTTCCTATTTTTTGGTTTTATGAAAAATCTTTTGGCAAGTTAGTGTTTGATCTTTTTTTTCCTAGAATATTTTAATTATGTGTTTGTTGATTGACTTAAAAATATTCTAAGTAAGTGAGGTATGATCCTTTTTTTCTAGATTATTCTGATTTACGTGTTCTTGGCTAAATTAACTAAAAAATAAAAAGTATGGATCCTATAAATTATTAGTATTAGGTAGGAATAAACATTTCTAAATAAATCAAATTTCAGCATTAAATAACCCATAAGGAATTGATATGACATTATACAAACCAAACCAACCTATTGCTTTAACATAATTTGTAGATGTTCCCAATAATTCTTTTATTAAAAAGAAAAAAAAACAATTTCATGTTTTTAAAAACCCTGCAGTAGTACCTATTTTCAAACTTAGATCTGAGGGACTGCAAAAAAAAATGATATTCAAAATTGATTTCAATAAAATAGCATTTTAATTTGATTTGGCTGAAAATGAATAAAGTTTTAAAACTTTTAAAACATTTGTAGCAATCTTCTCTGTCTATTTCTGTTTATTTTGTCTCTCTCTCTCTCTCTCTCCGTTCATTCTGTCTTTTTCTTTCCCTCCCTCTCTATATTGATTCTGTTTGTCTCTCCTTACCTCTTTCTCTATGGCACTGTCTCTTCTATCTCTATTACAGTCTACTGAGCAATATCAATAACTGGTTCTCATTGAACAAAACTAATTAGGATTAATTAACAGATGTCACATTTGCCTGTTGAAGGATAGAAAATGATTCTGTCATAAAATAGGGTTTCATCTTAGAATGAAAAAGACTTTTTCTTGCAATTGGGTGTTTTGCTCAAAAAGTAATGTGTATACTAATAATGGAAACTGATAATATTGCTAATTATTATTTATTATTATTATTATTTAATAGTGTTAATAATACATTGATATTAAATTTTCCTGATATTCTCAATGTGAATTGTTCATAAACAAATATTTACCTCGCATAAGTTTTTTTTTTCTTTTTTCTTTTTTTCTTTTTTTTTTTGGTTTTTTTTTTTTTTTTTGAGATTGGTTGTGCTGACTTTTGTGATGGGGGTGGGGATTGGCTGACAGGTAGCCAGGAAATCCACTTGACCTCAGTCCTGTTAAAAAAAAAATCTTACTCCCATCATAAAAGAAAATATCTTCATTGCTTTATCCAAATCGACATGACATGAATGATTGACAGAGTTCAGATCTTGAAAAATATTCTTTGTCAATTAAAGACTTAGCTGGATTTCACCAAAGACTTCTGAAATCAATTAAAAAGTAATGATTATATTTGAAATTGTTTAGAAAAAAATTAGTTTCATCATGAAGCACCCTTTAAGCAAGTTCTTGTCATGTATATATTGGAGTTGTAAAAAAAAAATGGTCCTTCTTTGAAGTTGTCAGTGTTTAAACAATGAAAAAAAAACATTTTTGAGAAAAAAAATGCATTTGTAGCAATTGCATTTAAGATTATGTGAGGACATGTTTTTAGTTAGGTAAAGTTCTATAAACAATTCCTCTACCACAAGCAGGATGTGACACAAGGTCAATTTTTAAGCAGAGTGTAACTAGTTTGGTTGCCATACTAAAGTTAAAGTGCCCAGTCTGTCCTATTTACCCATAACTGAGGAGGAAGGGGGGTGAATAGTTGGATTTATATCTTTTCCATGATTTGTTGTGTCCATTTCCTTTAAAACTTGAGTCTCTAGGTAATTTATTGTGTTGGTTATCATTTTCATAGGCTCACTTCATTCTGTCCTCTTCTCTGAAGCCTTAGACACACTTGATTTCTCTTCTAACAAGTTATCCTTTGTCTTAGATACACTTATATCCTCTCCTGTTTTCACTCATCTTCCACAGCTGTTGTGTATGACATATAGTATTGAACTTTGTAAAACTGTTATTCAATTCAGTATATGATGATTGTTTTTAAAAGATGAACCTGCAGGGCGTATGAACTCTATTTACCATCTGTGTCCTGATATGAAACGTATATTCTTATTGCTTCCTTTTTCTTTCTCTCCTGTCTATTACCAATATAATTGCTATTTATGTGAAACTTCTTCAGTCTTTTAGTTCTTATTTTTGAAGTTTCTCCCTCAATTTTTCTTTGTACAAAAACAACTTTTTGTTTCTTTGTCTGTTAGTCTCTGCTAGTTTGTCAGTAAGTCTCAACTAATTCAGCTTATGAACTTTCTTCTCGGGTATTCTCTCAATTCTGGGCATATTAAGATTCATTTACTATTGTAACTCTGTGTGTGTGTGTATGTATGTATATATATATATATATATTTACTAAGCCCCCCTCCACACAAGCAGGATGTGACTCAAGGTCAATTTTTAAGTAGATTTTAACAGGTTTGAATTCAAAATTTTCCTTCTCCTAGACTGGTTGTCTAACCAAGGATAAAGAACTCAATCTGCCCTACTATTTACCCATAGCTGGAGGGAGAATAATTTGATTCATACCTTTCCCAGTGGTGTTAGCACTATGTGAAATGCAAACAGTCTCAACGAGGATTTGAACTCGTGTTGGCGTGTCTATTTCCTACAATGATAATCATTACACCATGGCATATCCGTGTGTGTGTGTGTGTGTGTGTGTGTGTGTGTGTGTACAGTGTTAAAAAAAATGTAAACATTTCTATAGGAGTTCCCTTATAAGATGATTTTAAAGTCTCCATCTGTTCAACATATTATTGGATTTTTCCCCAGGTGGTATCAGTAATATTACTTATGTTTTTCTGATAAAGATACTTCCATAGAAATATTCATATTTATTTTATTTTTTTAATTACCTGTGGGAGATTCCTAGATTGTGTTGACAGGGATGGTGAACATGTAGAGATTCTTTAAAATTATATCATAAAACTGCTCTCATGGGGGTGTTAATATTTTTTAGTCACTGTGTGTGTGTGTATATATATATATATATATATATATATATATATACACACACACACACAACACACTCAGGCCTAATTAATAAAACAACAACTTTAAGGTAAAATTCAACTTAATTTATCAAGAGAATCTCCTTCTAGGGTGATACTCTGATTCTAATGCTTCTCTAACAATTCTATGCCTTTTTTGTTGAATGATTTGTCTTTGGCCTCAAAATATGCCTCAGTTTCTGATATCACTTCTTCATCGGAGCCAAATCTCTTTCCCTGGAGCATTCTTTTGAGATCTGCAAACAGCCAGTAGTTGATAGGAGCCAGATCTGGAGAATAGGGTGGGTGTAGACGCAATTCGAAGTGCAATTCATGTAGTTTTGCCATTATTGCAATCAACTTGTGACACAGTGCATTGTCTTGGTGAAAGAGCACTTTTTTCTTTTTCATTTGTGGCTGTTTTTTTGGCAATTTCTTCTTTCAAACACACCAATAATGCTATATAATATTCACTATTGATGGTTCTTTCTTTCTCAAGGTAATTGATGAGAAAAATACCTTGCGCATCCCAAAATATGGAGGCCAAAACTTGCCTGCTGATGTTTGCATCAGACAGTTTTCATCTGCTGTTGTCCACTCAGTTGACTGCTGATTTGACTCTGGAGTGAAGTGGTGGATTTATGTTTCATCCATTGTCACATATTTATGCAAAAATTTCTTTTTCTGGCATTGAAACAGTTGCAAACAATGCCCTGAATTGTTGACACATTGTAGTTTTTGATCAACTGTTAGCAAACGCAGCACCCACTTTCTCATTGATAAACGTTCATGCCAAATGGTGAATATACTGCCTTCTGATATCTTCAACTTCTCCACTATCACACACAACTTCAATTTATGAGCGGCCAAAACGAGTTTGTGGAGTTTTTGGTGTTTTCCAGGACAACTGCTGAATTTGGTGACCTGAGTGTTCAGCATCATTCTTAACCATTGTTTCCAACAGAGCAGAGTCCAAATAAAGCCATTGCTTTGCTTGAACAGTATTTTTTTCCATCAGAAAGCAATGCTTTATAAACACACAAAATTCAGGATTTTCGATTGTTTTGAAAATTTGCAACAATAAGTAAAGTTGGTGACCTTAGTCAAGGGTGACCCGTAGGCTCCCTTTTCGATAGCTACTACACCGAGGTGTAGGGGAGGGCACTACTCCTTTCCCTGGATTGCTCCATTCTACCCTTGATATGTACCTTATAATGCTGAGTATTAAGCAAGGAAGTATCAAGCACCATTTTTTTTTTTTTAAGTCTTTGGTATGACCTGACCTGGGATTGAACCCCGGTCTGCCAGACCATTGGCGAACACTTAGCTTCATTTAAATAACTATAATTTGTGAACTAATAATCCGATTGAGCTCAAATTTTGACATGTGCCATTTGAAGGTTAGTACTTTATAAAAATCATATGGATTTTTTATTAATGGTGCCATCTATATGTCAGGCCCGGGACTTATTGAGTGATGTGTTTTTTAGAGATATATATATATATATATATATATATATATTTACTGTAAATACAATGTTTAAGATATATTTAAGTTTTATAATCCAGGTTAAAAAAAGACAAGTATACAATATTTTGAGGTTCTATTGGTGCTTGAACTAATTATCCTTCTGGTCCAAGCACTGCTGATAATGCAAACATCACCAAATTATTGAGGGTGTTCAAACTGATGACCATTGTTTGTTGCTGCTTATTAGGTGAACAGATGGAATTGCAAACTTCACAATCATTTCAATTGGCATTTACGTGCTGTTTCAGTTAGGGTCTCTTAACTCATTGATTGTTGCAGGTTTTGTGTTATTAAGTTGAATAGCTCAATTAAATGCCACAATTGCAATTATTGGGCAACTCACCACCTGTGTATATGTTCTATTTCTTTATTTTTTAACCCAAACTTTATAATATTTTGACAATGATATAAAACTTATTGTATTGATTTCTTCAGATTATTTCCCTTGTTTTTTGCCACTTTTTTATGACTATTCAGTTTTGTTCACACTTGACTTCTTAGAATCCTTTTTTTTCTTTTTAAATTAAACCTTGTTGAGGTCTGCACAAACTTCTCCCTACATGTTTGGATGAATCTCAAATCTAACATTTTTTTTCTGGTCTGTGGCTACCAAAAATTATCAGCTCATTGGTCTAGTGGGTTGAGTGTTTGCTAATAGTCCGGGAGACCAGGGTTCAATCCCAGGTTGCGTCATACCAAAGACTTTAAAAATGGTACTTGATACCTCCTTGCTTAACACTCAGCAATATAAGGTACGTATCAAGGGTAAAGTGGAGCAATCCCGGTAAAGGAGTAACGCCCTCCCCTACACCTCGATGTTGTAGCTATTGAAAAGGGAGCCTTCTGGTCGCCAGCTTAATGATATTCTCTATTCATTATCTTTGCTTTATGCTACAGAAATTGTTGAGCTTTTCTATTTCCATACATGATGAGTCATTCCTAATTTAAAGTTTCTCCACAGATAAGATTCTAATGTTATTCAAATTTTATATTTAAGTTGTACCTGGTCTTGCCCTATTACAATTTAGTGTAAATATGTAGTTTTTAGTCATATTTTTTTTCCGATGGCAGTTTTACTTGTGCAATGTAACTGCATAAAGTGGAACAATTTTTTTATAAAAATATAATTACCAACATACACATATCTGAGAGGAGCATATAGTTGGAGGTTCAGAAAGTAATATAACATTTTTAAGATGAAAACTGATGCAAATGTAATTATTAATGAGTTTTATTAATCGCAAAATTGTCATCACTAGTAATGGCAGAAATACTGTTTTTTCAAACTTCATTAGTAAAATTTTTTGGGAAGGGGGGAAATTAAGTATGAGAATTGATGTCTTCCTTATTTCTTAATTTCCAAGCTCTAAGAAAATAATCTGCAATTGCTCAGTCTTGTTGAGAATGCAGAATGATATAAAACTTCCTAGCCTAATCTCCAATTCTGGAGAGTGTAGAGTACCCCTTAATTTTCATTCCTCCCAGGTCCACTCTGACCTGAAGTGGTATTACCTTTTAGGGTCCCAGCTATGGGTCAGATAGATCTGTTTAAAAATTATTTATATAGGAATAAAGTAAAAAGTAAAGCTAGCGACCCTAGTCGAGGGTGACTCAAAGGCTCCCTTTTCAATAGCTACTACACCAAGGTGTAGGGGAGGGCGCTACTCCATTCCCTCGATTGCTCCACTTTTGCCTTGATATGCTGAGTGTTAAGCAAGGTGATATCAAGTACCATTTTTTGAGTCTTTGGTATGACTTGACCTGGGATTGAACCCTGGTCTACCAGACCATTGGCAAACACTCTACTCATTAGGCTACTGGCCCAGTATATAGGAATACTTGATCCCATATAACTGCAAAATTATTAGATTTAAGAATAATTATTTGAAGCTTTATTTGTTTAGAAAGGATTATTATCATTAATTATTTGAAACCATATAACTGTGTGCAAACAAATGATTATTAAATAGAAGTAATTATTTAGAACCATATAATTATTAGTATTAGATAGGATACTTGATATCATGTAGCTGCAAATTATTTATATTTTATGGGAATACTTTATATCATAAAACTGTGTGCAAAAAACTCTTAAACAACTACACAAAAAATATAAATATTAACAATAAAAGTCTACACTAATGGTTTCTTATGGGATTCAGTTAGTTATAGAAGACAGTACTTGTCATTTTCAGCTTTGCATAGAAAAATTCTATTAAAGTTTCAGTTGTGATTAGGGTTGATATAGGTTGACAACTGTGTGTGTTTACAGTTTGAAAATGATGCATATTTTCCCCTCTAAATCTCTACTACTTTGACAAGGATCAGTTTCAACAGATGCCTTCCAACAATCATTATTGAAACTGATTAGTCTCCCTAGCTAGACATTCAAAAGATTACAATCACCTTTTGAAAACTTTTTAGATTGTTACTGATATTTAGTCACCACACCTGGATACACATCACAAATATCATTGTTTGTATTAAATTAGTGACTTTACGATGCATGCTGTATCAATTTCATAAACATGATACTTATTAGATTTTTCCAGATGGACTAATCAGATCTGGTTGGCCAAATGTACATTTGTATCCAAACATTATCATACCAGTTGACTATAGATGGGTATTTACACAATATGAATGTTGCAGGGATAAGTTAAAATTGGTAAGATTTAGAAATTAATTCATTTTGGAAAGTGTTAACATAAAAATTGTAATATGACTGTGCATGGATATTATGGATATATAAAACTGAGAGGGTCTTGGTCTGATGATTGCATAGGTGAGAAACCGCTATTTACTAAGTGCTGTTGACATTTTTTGTATACTCTTCTTAGATCTATATGTGCTTTATCACCATTATTGAGCATTAGTTTGCTGCAATCATCACTACACACACACACACACACACACATATATATATATATAATAAAAGACCTTTATTGATACTCCATTCTTTTACTTGAAAAAATATCAAAGACAGTTTGGAAATTCAAATGGATGTTTCACAAGTGGTGTAGTGTCATCAGAATTAATTTCTTACCACAAGCAAATTCTTGTGGTTCAAGGGAGAGAAATATGTTTTTATTTTTAAAACTGTATCTGATTTAACCATTTTTTTTAGTCTTGCAAATTATCTAGTTAGGAAATAGAATGTGTTGTTAAAATCTGGCCACAAGTTGACAATAGGAAACTCATGGATTAAAGATCTTTCTATACGGTGTTTTCATAAATTCTCTCTTTTTATTTTTTTATATATATATATATAATATATATAAGTGGGTAGAGTGCTCGCCAATGGCCCGGGAGACCTGGGTTCAATCCCAGATCGCGTCATACCAAAGACTTTAAAAATGGTACTTGATACCTCCTTGCTTAACACTCAGCAATATAAGGTACATATCAAGGATAAAGTGGAGAATTTCTTACATCAAAATTTTCTGTTGGTGTATCATGGTATTAAGTGTGTTGTTCATCGATTCTTTTCTGAGTTTGTGGAAGTTTCACCAATCTATTTTGTAAATTCTTATTTTCTATATGAAATCTGTTTGTTAAATATATTTTAAATTGTTCAAGGTGTGTTTTATATTTACAATGACTTAGATTTCTTTGAGGTTATTGGTAATATTATGCATTTAGTTCGTTTGATAACTTTTTTGGGTTCTTTTATATAAAATTATTAAAATAATATTTTTTTAAATGTCTGGTAGGTATTTGGGGCTACAAATATTTAGATGAAAGTAAATGATTCTTCCAGATTTTATTGTTGTGAGTAAAAATATGGTCATTTTAAATGAATAAAATTTGTTTCTTCTTCAAATGTAAATTCAATTTCATTTATGATATATAATAGTTTAGTTATGCATCGGGTTTATTAATGTGTCATCTATATATCAAGTATTTGGGGCATAATGCTTTGAATTGTGTGGGATTCTAATAATTCTATAATGTGGCAAGCTAAAGCACCTTTTGTTAAAGGTTTGGTTTCTTTGTTTAATGGCATATCAACCTTTGTAGGTTATTTAGTGCCAAAGCCATCGTTCTAGAAGAACAGTAGGGGTACTATTTAACCCATAGCTGGGAGGATAAAAGGGGGCATACCTTTCCCAAGGGTATTTGCCCGAAAGTGAATGTAATACTGCAAGTGGAATATGAATTCGCTTACTACGATTCCGCAGTCCATCACTTTAACCATTACACCACGAGGACCCCCCCCTTGTTTAAAGGTGGGTATCCTAATTACTTCATATATGATGCTAAATGAAAGAAGAAAAAAAACCCACTAAGACACATTATTTTCAACAAACACAACCTCAAAAGAAATTTAAAACTTATTCAATAAAAAACATTGAAGCCCAAAAATACATTAGTGAAACGATCAGATGAACATTGCAGAGACCTAAAAATAAACATTCTATGCCACAATGATTTCATACTTGCTTACTGCCAATTGTTTAGTATGAAAAAAAAATTAAAAAAATACCGAAGTGTATACAATAAATTATGTAAGAACTTTTTTTTTTTTGAGTGACATAAATACATGATAGTTGATATGTCCTAAGAATTTTTCTAGTCTTAGATGTTCATACTTTGAAAGTGAATTGGATTATAATTCAAGACAATTCATGTTTGTTTCAAATGGATAAATGGTAAATAATTTTCTAAAAAATTACTTTTGCTTAACCATTTCAGTGTGGAGAGCAACGAGTTGTCCAAATATACTTAATGTGTTAGAGTGAAATACAACTTTAGACAACATTACTTAAAAAAAAATTTTTTTGTAACCCCCTCCTCTCAACCAAAAGTGTCACTAAAATTTGAATTGACAAATGTGAATTGCAGGGAGGGGTTTTCTGTAATTTCTGTCATAATCGTTTAGTGAATTTTGCTCTGATTAAAAGTTCCATAATGGATATAAGCTAGTGACATGCCAGTGTTCTGATGCTTAAACAAAACGATAAAATTAACTTAAAATACTAAGGCTGAGCACACAGATACTACACTGTTATTGGGTAAGGGTTAGAGAATGATACTTTGATTCTTGGCAGAAGTACTAAGTAATATATAAATAATCTCATCATTTTCTTATGGGTCCAAAATTAGTATATATTTATGGTAATATAATGTATTCTTAGATTGCAATTTTAATCTTACCTTAGTATATGTGATTCTATTTAAATATAACAAACATGAAAATTATTTTAATTCTTTGGAGGCTAAGATTTTTTTTTTCAATCTTATTGGAATCCAATAATTGATTAACAAACTAGAAATGATTATTGTTCAATACTGTTTTTAGAATAATAGAAATAGTTGTAGGATTTTTTTTTAATTAATGACCATGTTAATTAGTTTAAGACCCTCACAAAAAAGGAGCATGACATTAAACTTCATCTGATTGTGGGGCTCCAGTTCTAGGGGAGTATGGAATACCTCTTTATTACCATTACTCCCAGGTCCACTCTCACCCATCTATGGGTTAAATACATCTCTTTAAAATCATTCCTATATGCTGGGAATACATGAGGCTGTATAACTGTAAATTATTTGTGTTAAGACATTGGCCCAGCGGTTAGAGTGTTCGCCAATGGCCCGGGAGACCTGGGTTCAATCCCAGGTCGAGTCATACCAAAGACTTTAAAAATGGAACTTGATACCACCTTGCTTAACACTCAGCATTATAAGGTACGGTTCAAGGGTAAAGTGGAGCAATCCAGGGAATGGAGTAGCGCCCTCCCCTACACCTTGGTGTAGTAGCTATCGAAAAGGGAGCCTTCGGGTCACCCTCGACTATGGTCGCTAACTTTACTTTACTTATATAACTGTGAACAAACAAGGACTACTATAAAGTAGAAATAATTACTTGAAACCATATAATTATTAGTATTTGCAATATTTGAAACTATAGAATTGTGTGCAAAAAATACAAAACAACTCCATAAAAAAATGTAAATATAAAATGTCCAATAGCTGACATGGCATGAAAACATGATTATTTGATTTAATAGTCAAATGAAGCATATTTTTCTCTCTTTTAAGCTAAGAGACATCTGATAAATAAAGCAGGCAAAATTGCACAGAATAAAATAAAAACAAGAACAATAAATTGATATAAAAAATTATTTTAATAAGTTAAAAACAAAAGGGGTAAATTGTAGAGGTGAGAAGGGAGAATAGGAGGGAAAGACCCTGAAAATTTAATAATAATAATAATAATAATGAAAAATATAATAATGAAAATGATGAATAGTAGTAGTAGTAGTAATAATATTCTGCAGGTTTTGACTGGCTGAATATCTGTATTACTATGACTAGATTTTTTTTCTTTTTTTTTTAGGCTCAGAAATTCACTAAGCTCTTTAGTTGGGTGGAACTGTAGCCCCCAACCCCCCAGAAATTGTGAAGTGGGAAATAGAGGGGAGAGGAGGCAGGAGGACAAAAGTAGTAGTAGTAGCAGCAGCAACACTTGGGAGAGGTGTCCAGTACATTACTGGGGAAAAAATATTTATATAATGTTGTCAAAATAAATTTTTGAGAAGAGGTCATATTTTTCATTCCAAGATTTGTTCAAGCTGTCTTGTGATTATGTGGGTAGTAAGTAATAGCAACCAGAAAACATTGGTAAATATACTCCAATCTCACAGGTCATTTATTTTTTGTTATATCCATAAATTACTCTTTAATTCTTAGCTAATAGTCTCAGTTCAAAGCAGAGTTAGGGTAACCTAAAGCTGAACTTTTTTTAGACCTTATTTTTTCAATGCAGGTATCATTGGGGAATGAGAAAAGTTTTTTTCATTTGGGTTACCTTCACGATGCTTTTAACTAGGACTATTTGCAAAGAAATTTACACTGTTCTGGTTCATTCATCCATAGCATTTTTTTTTTTAAGATGGACCCTTATAGGAGGTAGTGTGATTTTTTTTTTTTTTTTTCCTTCCCCACTCTATGTAAACTTTGCGTATTTTCCTTGAGTCTGATCAATAGATTGAACAACAGTTGGAATGATAATGACATTTAAATTAGAGAAGATTAGATCATGTTTTGTTTTATCTTTAAAAAAAAAAAATTAAAAAATGCAATCATGGTGCACCACAGCCAATGCTGACATTAAATTGGAAGATCAGAGAGAGAGAGAGAGAGAGAGAGAGAGAGAGAGAGAGGGGTGGTGGTAAGGGGTAAGCAATCAGCAGTAAAATTAAATTCATTTGTGGGGGGGGGAGAAAAAAAAAAAGTCATTCAATAAAGCAAATAATTGCATTAACCAAAGCCAAATAGATTTTAAGGAGAGGAGCTAAGTGTTTTTGTTGTTTTTTTTGTTGTTTTGTGGGTGGGGGATAGGGAAGAAGGTAGGTAATGGATGGATGGATGTCAGAATGAATTGTAATTTGGATGGATAAATGAATGGATGGAGAAAAAAGTTTTTATTTATTTATTTTTTTAAATTCTTCAACATCATCTTTTAATATCAAGCTCCAGTTTTGACTCAAGTAATTTACTCTGAATGTATGTAGGTAGGTAGGTATTTGGATACCTTTCTAATATTGCAGATTTTTAGAAGTACACAAAATGAGCAGACCCCCAACAAGGCAAAAGCCAAGAACAACTTGCACTCAGTCTTATTGGTCAAGTATCTAGCTCAAGCCATTCCACCTGCTCCGAGTTTTGATGTAAAGATTGTTTCGTATGTAAGTCATTCATTCATTATCACATAGAAACACAAACGCACAAGCATTATTCCTGGTAATGCAGTAAAGATGCCATACACACACACACACGTTTTTTGTTTTTATGTAGCAACATTTATTATTTACAAAATTAGGGAGACATTGAGAGTGCAGGAGGATGTAATACGTTCTTCATATACAGATCTGTTATTGTCAGAATAAATTGTACAAACATTTGTCTTGCACTTGTTACAGTAGCAACAGAAACAACAGTCACTTAAAGAGAAAATAAAGGTAAAGACCTGCACAGCCATAGAATTTTGTAATTTAAAAAAAAGTGCATGCACACACTCACACATACACAAAGGGAGAGGGTTAAAATAAAAGTTATTTTATCGATTTAAATCAAGTGACAGTATGTAAATATTTATTTTTCCTGTGGTGTAGCAGATAGAAGATGACAGTTATTTAACTTTAAAAGAATTTTCTTGTTTTGGATTATATAAATTAAGCTTCCTTGAGGATATTTTTTTTCTCTCTGAATGATAAAGTCACTGTCCAGGATGTTTCTTAATTGATTAAAAAAAAAAAAAAAAAAAAAAAAACCATTAAAAACTCGTTAGATTAATACTTTGATAACTTATACATATTTTATATACCATAATTATTTGTGTATAAGATGCACTATTTTTCAGCTCAAAAGTTGGGGTGCATATTGTACATGAGAACTATAGAATTAACTTTTTTCCAGCCACATGCCTCACCATATTTGGGACAGGATGACTAAAAGTAATATCTTTAGTTCTATTATGATATTGACTGGTTAATAGCATTAGCTAGACTCTAGTTGATATTGGGTTACTGCTTTTATGGATGCATCTAATTTACATATGATACAACCTCCCAGGTTCAGAGAGGTGTAGTAAGCTCTTAGATGCTTTGGGGCTTCTGATAACCTTTTTTGCTTTTTTTTTCCTTAGTAGTAATCTAGATCTAATTTCATCTCCATTGTTATTCTCTTCTAGCAGTTCATTATCACTTTCTTTAATACCCTGCCATGTTTCATTATGGAAATCATAGGTCTCCTCCTGCTCTTTATTCCCCAATTCTTCCTCCATTTTTATGTCATCAGTTTAGATCCAAAATCAAACCTGATCTGCATGGGCCAGTACTAACTGTTCATTTTTCTCTAATTTCAGTTCCATCAAATTGCTTTGCTCTTTCTCAATTTTGGTTTGTCCCTTTTCTCTCAGAAGTTTTTCAGTATCAAAATGACATCACTTCCTGTGTTGCATGTGAAAAAATATGTCATTCAATTTTACTTTCTCTGGCCTTATTTTTGCAGTTTGAACGTTTCCCCATTTACTCTTCTTTCTCGTTGTTCCTTGCCACTATATTTGCATGTTATCCCTAACTTGATTGTATGGTAGATCTATTGATAATCTTTTTGTTGGTTGAACTCTTTAAAAAATTCTATGTTCACTTCTAAATTCTTGTTACTTATCTGTAACCTTTCAAGTATTGATGCGTCCTGCATACCTTTTATTAATTCACCCTTTGTAGTAATGTTTTTGCTTCCAGTTTTTTAGAGTTTGCAATATCTAGATGCCTCCTTTAATCTGTGTATGTATTGTATGACAGACTTGTTTGAGTCCTATCTAGTTTCGATGAATTTGGTTCTCGCAGCAATAACAAATCCTTTTTTTTTTTTTTTTCAGTCATATATTTTAAGTTACTTCTTCTAATTCTTTTGGATAAGTCATTGTCAAAATTTTCTTCCCAGCCTCATGTAGCCAGAAATGTCTGATTTGATTAGTTTTTTTCCTTCTTTAATGTCTTGAACCTTGTCAATGGTGTGAAACATCTTGTTCCAGTGAGTCTTTATCAGTGATACCATTATTACAGAATGAATGTCAAATTCTAAAAAATCAGTGCATATTATCCTCCCTTCAAAGTTAATGTTAGGTGGATGTGTATTACACAAATAATTATAGTAATAATAAAAAGCAAAAACTAGGTTAAGATTTACCAAATTTGTAGGTAAAGTGATAAACAATTACTTCAAGAGTATGTTAAAATTTGTTAGTGTCATTGCAAATATGGAATGTATTTTGGTATAGTTAAAAACAAACAAACAAAAACTAAAATACAAAATTTTGTATTTATCATGTGACAAGATGGTTCTTATTTCCTAGAAGAGAGTCGATCACAATCTTCCTTGGTCATTTTGTTGTATTTCAATTTTGTCTCCCAAAATACCTGAGGAAGAAGCCATCCGTATTATTAACTGTACTTGTTCACTAAACAAGTAGTAGGGCATTGCTTAGTTGGGTGTCAAGTGGTGAATGTCTTGCAGTTCAGCTAACCCCTATTTAAAGACATTATCCATTCACATTTCATGATATCAGCTAAGGAGGTTGATGGATAATACATTTACTAATGTAAATTTATGGCTGACTGCACTGCAGAACTGTGGTTGACGTGCAACCACATTTACATTTGTGAAAAGATTATCATTAAAGACAATCAAAGAGTTTGAGGAAATTGATAGATATTTCCTCAGTTTGTCTTCTTTACTTTGGAATGAAAATTATACAGGAATAGAGAGTTGTAAGAGATTAAACTCAACTTTATCTTATATCCAAAAGAAGAAATTGTGGGCCCCAAAACCCCCATATTTTTTTAGTAGAAACTCTGAGATTCTTGCTTTGATAAGAGGCATCGAAGAATAAGACAAAATGCAGATGTGATATACTTGCATGGGGAGGGGGGTGCACTTAGTGTGATGAATATCTTCATAGGAAATAGAATCAGCAATCTGACTTCAAATCCTGGATGAAGCTGTTTCACTTCATGTTATCCACCTGTTCCACCTCCCCAACACTATAGTAAAGCAGATTGAGTTCTTTAGCCTTGGTAAGCTAATCTGTCTAAAAGGAAAACTCAGAAGTCAAACCAGCTTTACTTTATTTAAAAATTGACTTCATAATCGCATCCTGCCTGTGGTGCAGGAGTTGGGTAAATTCATATTTTCATAGGACTGTAACCAAATATTATTAGGTTTTATTAAGATGTCCACTCAAAACAACGCAACACTTGGTGAACCTACTGGAGCATCACAAATGCTACCATGGCTTTTGGGGAAAAAAACCCAAAAAAAAACAAAGAAACTTTCTGAATTGACAAGCCAAGTTCTTTGGCTGGTTAAAGTAACCTATAAAGATATCATAGGCAACACCCTGCTCCCTTTGTACAAGCATTGAATTTTCAGTGGAAGAAATAACAGAATAATCAATGCAAGGAAATGCAGTTAAGTGACCAAGAAGAAAATTGGCTGAGAACATGCACATTGAAAAGTCCAATTTATCTAAACAGAAGCCACAATTTATGCCTGCTCAAATAATAGGCAATGAGGAACGGATTTGACAAACTGAACTTTTTTAAGGTGTACAAAGGAAAACTAACAGACACTGTGTCAAATCAGCGTTCTTAATGATCTAGAAGATATTCTGCCTTTAGAGATGCTATAATTCTTCCTCAATTATCAAGCAGTTCAAAAATTTATTTTTAGCTCTTGTTGAAATAAGAAACTTCCTGAACATGACTGGAGAAGGATGGGTTGGGTATTGCTGGTGGCATTGGGATATTAATAGCTTTCATGATAATGACCTGTATGAAGTCATAGATAATTAAAAATAGGGAGCAAAGTATATATTGGTAAGGAATATGCAATGGTGGATAGAAGAGGTTGAATCGCTAATTCAATAACCTGCCCTTTGAATATTGTGAAACAAGAATTAGGGCAATTCAATACACACATGATAAATTCAACATCAGCTCTATATGAAAAATGACTATCGTTAGCCACTCTAAAGATGGATGCCAGATCCACTTGAAGGATCATGACAGGCTGGTGCAAACCTTCAAGCATTTGTGGAACATTTCCAAAAAAAAAAAAAAAAAAAATGTATGTGATACCTATGCCCTCCTTACACCTTGGTGTAGTAGCTATTGAAAAGGGAGCCTTCGGGTCACCCTCGACTATGGTCACCAACTTTACTTTTTACTTATGCTCAAATTGCAGAAACCTATTTAAAAGACCAAATTCGTTGAAAGGTGTGCCCAAGTACAGTGACCAGCTTGACTCTTAACAAAAGTCCTGACCAGTGAAGGGGGGGGGTGTATAGTCTTGAGTCTTTGCTCTCTTCTAAAATGATAATTCTGAGACAGAAATTAATTTAGGAATGAGTATATGTAGCAATAAGCAAGGCATATTGATTATTATTGTAAAGCCTTCTTTAAAGGTAGTGAAACCTTGACATTACTGTTAATTTTAGTTGTTTTATCATAATAGTATATTTGTTTATCGCAGATATACACACACCTTTACAAAGTTGGTTTAATTTAGTAATTATTCAAGATTACTAAAATGCTACAGGCAAACAATTATTTGCATATGGAACAAAAAAAAAAAAAAATTATAAATATAATTTTTAAAAAGTTTTATTAAATAAAATTAAAATAAATTTTTCTTGTTCTGCATTTTAAAGAATTTTAGTTTTCCAGACAACCTTTAAAGAGTGAGGTTTAAATTAAAACTTCATTTGTAAGACTTTTTAGCTAAAGTAGAGGTACATTAGCTTGAAAAGTTCCTCAAGAGGGATTTTTTTTTTTTTTTTTTTAGTGTTTGTTTTTTTGTCAACCATTTAAAATTTCAAGGGTTTTTTGAGCTTATGGAAGAAATTAAAAATTGGCAGGAATGAATGAATCAGTGGCTGTGAAGGTGGAAGAAAGGATAGAGTGAAAGGTTAAGGGATAGAGGTAAATGAGGGAAGGAAGAAAAAAAAAAAAAAAATTTGCTAGATATGATATCCCACACCCCAAGGTAGTGCAAGAGCTAACATCACTGTCACAAAGAAATATACAAGTATTTGGAATCAGCAGTTGTATCACAACATCACAGGAAAAATAGAAACATTTCTTTGTTAGCATAAAAAACCCACCACTCACTCATGCATCATTTGTATGTATGCACCTTGTAGGAAGGGTAGAAAAAAATGTTTGAATAGCAGCAGAAACATTAAATCACTGTAGACTGTTAACACTTCCTAGGGAAAAGAATAAAGTCTTTCATTTGGGTATATCAATTGATAATTTGACAACTGTTAGATGCATAAGAAAACAGAAGTGACTGCCTCGGAATTCAGAGTGGTGTAGAGATATTTAAAGATAGACAAATATACCAACCACAATAGGCATATAAGGTGTTTTGTTTTGTTTTTTTAAATAAAGACTTGCCTTCAATATCATTTCCTTTTAACTTCAGTAAAGAATAATGATAATGTTAGATTTAGCGAACAAGGCCATCTTTTTATTGCCTTGGAAGAAACTATGTAGATTGTATGCATGCTTTTTATTGTTTGGTTGATTATGTAGGTAACAAATGAAATAAAAAGTAGGTTTGTTTGTTTGTGTCCCCCCTCCCCCAAATTTCCCTTCCTTCTGTGACTCATTTAATTAAACACCATCTATACGCCTCCCCACCCCCCCAAGAAAAAAAACAAACAAAAAAACAACACAAAAAACGAAAAACATAAGTTTTGTTTCTGTCAAATAGAACTCAAGACAAATATTCAGATTTGTTAGCTGGCCTTTTTAAGTTTTGCAATCTAAACATACGGCTAGAAATGGAGCAAATATGTCAAGTCTTTTTTTTTTTTTTTTTTCCTTATTTTTTTCCCCTTCTTAGCGGGATCACACAAGATCTTGATGAGTTCTAGCCAGGTTTACAATGCACTGACCCTAACCCTCACGGCAAGCCCAAACACTAGACTTGCACTGCCTCCCCACCCTGCCTCAGGTAGACAAGTGCACAAAACTCAAAGAGGTGTTGGGGGTGGGGGTGATCACTCATCTGCTAACAGAACCAAAATGATATGCGAGTCCCATTCAAGTCTTTTGGTTTTGTTTTATTTTTGTAGAGTTCTGTTTTTTTTATTTGTCAGTACTTTGGTTTTATCATCAACAACACAATGCATGAAGATATGGAAGTCGGTCGTTAGTTCAATGACAATGTCTCACATTGTCCACTGTTTTACCTAAGAAGCTGGGCGGCTGTTTTCAGCAGGTGTGCTTGACCGTGACCCTGAATGTGGAGAGTGTGCAGAAGTGACTGATTGATTAGGACTAGGGGACGGCTGTGGAGTCAGTATGGGCGTGTCTTGAGGTGGCAAAAGAGATGCTGTGGCTGTTGGGGGAAGAGGAGGTGGGCCACTGGGCCTCTGTGAAAGTTGTGGTTGCGAGGCAGATGTAGATGAACTAGATGATGAGGGAGGTGAGGGTCTTACAGAAGATGATAACTGAGGAGTTGCGATTTGAGGTTTGCTCTCACGGCCATCATTACCAGCAGATGCTGTGGATGCAACAGGGTTCTTCCCACATACATGATGGTGATGTTCCCAATCCTTGTGTTGACAGAAGGACCCACAGTATCGTGCAGTGTTGCAGCCACTGCAGGTTTCGCTGGCTTTACGTCCGCAGTTCCAACAACTCTGTAAACAAAAGAAGAGACATTAATCAAGGTGAAAGGTGGTTTTAAGTTTTAAATACAGTTTAACTTTCTAAAGTGGAGAAACATTTGTTTAAGTTATATCTATGAATAGAAAAATCTTTTCCTGTATAGAAAGGAATTACTAGGGTGAGTCAAAAGTTTTGTAATATTTTGGCACATTCTAGTTTGTGGCATACATGTCAGGTGACCAAAGCCTTGAAAAACACCTGGTGTGCTCCATTTTGTGACTTAAAAGCTGCACAGATGAATGTGCAATGTAGTCTAATTTGGTAACTTATACTTTATTAGTTTGAACAATGCCATGACACTGTGAAAGCAACCGAGTTGCTGTTGATTACGGTAAGAAGATTGTTTAAGAAATTTTGCTCAAGTTGTAAGAACCTCAACAATCAGGCAAGGTCAGATAGACTTAAAACAGGATTCTGAAACCATGCTCCAAGCCATAGAAGCAAATCTGGTGAGTAGCACTCAGAGAGTAATCAGGTTAGCCTGCCAGCGCTGCTGAATTGTAATTCACATGACCAAAATATTGCAAAACTTTTGACTCACTCTAGTATTTTGAACATTTCTAATTATCATTTCTGGATTTGGTGTATGAATACAAGAAAAAGATATATGGGGCTGCATTATCACCAAAGCCTGATATTGTTAGGAGTGCTTTGGCTTGAAACCATGCTTGACCCCACCCTGCCCCAATCATTTGATGAAATTTTTGTTGGCAGCACAGTTGTTTTATGGATGTACTCATAGGAAATGGACATGGCAATCAGAGATCAAATCCTAGATAAAGCTCTTTGCATCTCACATAGCACTAATATTGTATGGGAATGGTATGCATCCGACTATTCTCCCGTCAGCTATAGGCGGCAAATAGTAGGGTAGACTGAGCTCCTTAACTTTGGTTTGGTATAGAAAGAAAACTGAATTTAAACCCTATTACATGATTTTGGTGGTCCACCTTTAGACACCAATCCTTGAGAAACTTCACATATGCAGAGTCAGTTTAACACACATCAACTCACACTTGTTTTTGAAGCAACATTTTTATGAAATTATATATGCACAGAATAAATTTTGCTTATGCATGTCACCGAATGAAAACTATTTAGCAATATTCTTCTCAATGTATTTGAATCTGATACA
This sequence comes from Sepioteuthis lessoniana, assembly GCA_963585895.1. Classification (NCBI taxonomy): domain Eukaryota; kingdom Metazoa; phylum Mollusca; class Cephalopoda; order Myopsida; family Loliginidae; genus Sepioteuthis; species Sepioteuthis lessoniana. Next base: position 25,378 of record CAUZXS010006429.1, read on the forward strand.
ATCTAGTCTTTAACTGCAGAAAGTTTATAAAGATTTTAAGTAGAACTGACCTTAAAAAACAAACTGGTTGATGAAAATATCTTGTGTATGTTCAGAAATAAATGTGTAATGTACTACATGCAGAAGTGTGCAATTTGTTGCTTGTGGTAGAGAAATGTTAGCATTTAGGAAATGGAGAAGAAATAAGATTTCTAAATAGAGTGATATGGTCGATAAGAAAATTACAATAATTATAACACATTTCAACGATGTTTACATATGGGAATTTATTTTATTTTAACTGTTTTTCTGTTCATATATAACAGTAAAGTTGACACCAATCAGAAAGTATCTAAATAAAAAAAAACCCCTAAAAACTTTGCTCTTTGAGGCAACTGAATAAATAATTCAACCATTTTCAATTAGGATTAAGTAATTGATATACTTTAAGAATTGCAGATTTTATAAGAACAAATTATGTCTAAGTTATTTAGCCCTTTCAACCCCAACAGCTGGTATTTGTGCTGCTAACTAGAAGCACATAAACCCAGGTGGCTGGAATCACACTTCTACATTGCTATTGCCAAACAAATGTTGGAATTTTATTATTTTAAAATATATTTTAAATTGTCTATAAGTTGTGGGAAGTGCTGGGTTATGATAGAAAAAGCTGCTTTTATAAAGTTACCATTTATTAAATGGAGTCTAGATAAATTCATTGAATGGTAAACTTATATCAGATAAATTGTTCTTATACGACAGGGTTTCTTCCCTAACCTTTTATCTCTTTTGATTAAATTCTAAATTTAGCCACAATGAATTTGCTGTGAATGCATTAAAAGATTTTAAATTCTAAGTTGATGTACTTTCACCAATTTATTATTCAGTTGCTATGAAATAACTGTTTTTGAAATTAGTCAGTATCATAAAGCAACATTAAGCTTTTCCATATTAAATTTAGATAATTAAGAGTTTTAATTAAAACTACATTCAAATAAAACATGTGAATGAAAAAGAATTTTTAGCTTTTAAATCTCCAGCTACACATTTCTATGGCTTATTAAATTCAGGAAGTTTACACAAAGTCAATAAGTAGAGAAAAGGAAAATTGTTAATTTGGAGAAATAATAATAATACAAAATAATTGATTAATGATGGAAGGGAGGAGTAGAATTACACTAGCTTAATTCTGTTGGGATTGTTTCTCCAGCAACTGTAGTCCTATCTTGTTAGGTGGCCAGAGTCAGAAGACGTAGGAAGAACCTTCACGCCTTGTACCTCACTTGAATCCTCTTGATGGTTGATTGATGATAGAACTTCATCATGAGCCTGCTTTCGGGCTTCTGCCAGGGCACGGTCCATCTTCTGCCGCTCATTGGCCACTAGTTCATTGGCCTTTTGTTCAACAGCAGACACAGCCTTTTGTAATTCCAGCATGGCCTGTCTTTTCACTTCAGTCACAGCTTCCTCTGAGAAAAAAAAAAGAAAAAATATTTTTTTTTTTTAATTATTTGTAGAAGTCATTTAAGAAAAGAAAACGATTAGAGTAAAAGAAAATAAAAATGCAAGATGGACATCAAAAGTATGGTGGGAATGGAAAGAATTACCTTCAGCATGCCGTCGCATCCATAGAGACAATTCTTCACGATCACGGATGCTTCGTTCTTGTAACACAGACAGAGCTCGTTTTGTTTTGTTCACCATTCCAATAATACAATGTAACATCTGGAGAGAGAGAGAAAAAAAAATTTAAAACTTTATTAAAGGATGTGGAGATAAAAGTTAGAATATTATCCATTTCATAATAGAAGTTACATTTACATATAAATTACATACATCGATAAAAGTTATAGAACTGCAGTAGTAAATCTTTTGATACATTTCAACATTAAAAAATCATCAAGGTGAAGCTTTCTTTTGAATTATAGAGTGGCATATTATTTGATTGTTTTCTGAATACCTCTTCATATTTATTTAGTCTCAAAGAAGAAAAGAAAGGTAAAAAGATTATCCATACTAAAAGTGAAGATAATTTGTTTGATCTAAAAGAAACCAACATTTAAAAATCCTTACCTCTTGTTTAAAATAGTTGCCCAGGTAAAAAGTAAGTTATAGATTTTACTATTTGCTTATTGAATATATTCTTGTCTTGCCATTAAAACTATATTTAAAAGAAGCAACCTATAAAAACCTAATCCAAAACCCTTCTGAAAGGGGATGTCAACATAATCTAATTTTTACCTTTCTCCTTCTGGGTAGCTTCCAGTGGCACCCCAGAATAAAGAGACTTTTGTGCTGCATTTTGGCCTCTTGAGAGTCAAATACACCTAGTTCAAACTTCTAAGCAGGTAATATTATAGGTAGCCCGTCTGTTTAGGAAATCAACAATCAAAATTTTAGTTTCCTGGATGTAAACTCTTTCTTGTACTAGTGGAAATATAAAACTATTTCAGTTACATCATCTGAAGGTGACTTTTTCAATTCTATGGATTTCATGTCACCATTCTTCCAACTTTGGAGATGGATAAGTGAGAGAAGATCAATGATATGAGCAGTTTCACTTACTTGTAAGAATTCTTTAAAAAAGAATCAAAATTCAGAAAACTTACCGTTTCAACATGTTTCCAGTTGTCATCTAAGCGATCAAATGGAGGTTCAAATGGATCATTTCTAGAAAAACCTGGGGATGGAAAAAAAAAAAAAAAAAATTAACATATCACAGTTAATGTGAACAAACACAAACAAATCTTCTGTTAAAGTTTTGGTGGTGTTTTAAATTTTGTAAACATGAGGAAGATCTAATTCAAGGCTCAAGTGATAAGAGAAAATTAAAACTCTTTTTTTACCAGAGAATGAAAGGACAGTTAAAAATAGCACTTTTCGACCTGTGCAAAATTTAAAACATACGTGACAACAAAAGACTCACTTAAATCTATTGTAACAAATGGGAAAATAGTTTTTACTGCATGATTCATAATATCTTGTAAACTTTTTATCCTGTCAATGTTTGCCTGATGATAGATTTTAATTTGAATTTTCAACCAGACTTTGTTTTTATTGCAAAGACACTGACCAGCTATTTCAGAACTTTCCTTCACACATTGATAACTTACTGTAATTAGGATAATGTCGATCCCGATCTCTCTCACGTTCCAAACGTTCTCTTTCAGCTCTTTCCTGCTCCAACCGTTCACGCTCTCGCAGTTCCCGTGACAAACTTATGTCTCCAAGACGTATTGGTCCCCCGGAGTTTAAGTTCAGAACCCCATTTGGGCTCACGCGGCTGCCTCCTAATGGACTCATCGTGTGATGTCTTTTGGTTGCATGAAGGTTATCTATGTGAGGGTCAACGCCATTTTCTTTGGCTGGCCTGCAAAAGGTCAAATATACAACATTGGTTTCCCATGGGCACAGGAGTATGCAGATGATATTTAAATGGGTCATGTAGAGTGAAACAATATGTGGTTTCTTGTCTCTCAATACATTAGTTTTGTGTGCAGAAAAAGTCAAAAATTTCAGTGATGCTATTGTAGAATAATTTTAATAATTCTTCCTTAGAAACAAAAATGTTGAACATTTATTGCTATGATTTAAATCAAATGATTCAAGAAAAACTTATAGTTAATGCTTGTACTTTATATTTTGTTAAACCATAAGAACGGCTTGGGCAATCTGAAAGTTTTGCAGTATTTTGGTAATGTGAAGTACAATTTGGCAACTCTGGATGATTTTGTGGAGTTTGTAATGACGAGATGCTGAACTCACCTGATACTGGGAGGGTATCAGGGGATTCCTTGGACTGTAGATTTAAGCCTACCTTATTGTCAAGTTTCTTGCAATTGGAATGAAATTTCTTAAACCATCTGGTTATTGTATTGTGATCAACTGCACCTTTTAACTTTTGTACAATAAATGTTTTTGGTTGCTTCCATGGCATTATGGCCCAGTTGGAACTTGTAAAGCATAAGTTCTCAAATTAGTCTACATTGTGCGTTCATCTGTGCAGATTTTCAAGTCACATACAGAGTGAAGCAATGCACATCAGGTTGGTGCACCAACTACCACAATACTACCAAACATAATGGCTACCTTCCATCTGTGCAACTTTCAAATCAGAGTGAAGCAAGGCACAACATATCAGTGCACCAACTACCATCATACTACCAACCACAGCTTGAACAGCTGTAGTAATGTGATATACTCACTGCAAACTAGCACATTACCAAAATATTGCCAGACTTGACAAATCTCAGAATGATGAAAATATTAAAAAATACTTAAATGCCCCAGTTTTTTTTGTTTTTTTTCTTGTTAAACATCTACAATGATGTTCTTCATTTAGTTTCATAATGAGAACTAACAAATTTGTCTATTGAAGCTGTTTTGTTGGACTTTGTGTATCTAGACAATGCTGCATTCTTTTCAACATTCTCACAACAAAATGTATAAAAATTCTAAAATATCTGTTTATTGACAAAGTGTGTTTGGCCATAAAGCAACTTTAGGTGTGATATGTCTAAGAAATCCTGAAAAGATTTCATCTCTATATTTTGACTATTAAGCATTGAAGTCTTCTAGTCTAGAAAGCTGACGTCAGAAATGAACTTGGGAAATGATTACTTACCGATCAGGTGACCGTCGTTTGCCATTTTCATTCAAGTCGGATGAGAGGGAGTCGTGTGATTCAACGGGTGAATTTGAAGTGTCAAAAAGTATGTGTTCATTCTGAGCTAAATACTGCTGGGGGGTTTGTTTGGCCATACGAGCACAGTGCAATAATTCACGTTGAAGCAAGGGAAGATTGGCCTAGAAAAGTGATGGAAAGAAGAAAAAAATTCAAATAATAGCAAAATTGTAATTAACAAAAACAAAATTTTATCTGTTTACCATTTATTAGTTGATTAGTTAAAGTTATGTTAAATAACAGCAAATCTTTCAACTCTAAAAATCAGTTTTATCTTCACTCTTAACTTGTTTAGAGTTAAACAATAAGGAATTTTGGGGCAAGGGAGGTAACTGTTATAAACAATAAATGATTTGTACAGAGTATTTCACTATACAAGTGGCCAAGTTACTGAGAAAGATATTAACCCTTTTGCTGCAGAAAGCAGATATATCCACTCAAAATGTTATCATTTAACTGCAGTAAGTAGATACACCCTTAGTGACTTCTGGACATCTTACCAACTCAGTATCAATTTTATTTTTTGTGGATAATTAACATGCTTATGAGAATGACCATTAAATTTAATTAAGTGGAAAGGTTGAATTTTTTTTTATTAAGAAAAAATTTAAGTTACACAGGAGCAACAAATTTCTCAAAATGAATTAGTAATAAAGTATAATTTATAGATCAAATATTTCCAGAAATTCATCTTAAATTGTTGAAATATAAACTTTAATTAAAAAGTTCCAAGATCTGAGCATAAAATGTCAATTACCTTCAGAAACGGTATAACAAATGGTCGAAGGGGAAAATTTGTAGCTTCTTGTAATTTGGAATGAAACTCCTCAATGGAAAGATGAGAGTTCTGTGAAAAGGGGAAGAAAAAAAAATACAAGAACATTAAATGACTTTAAAACATTAAAAAAATTAACTGATTGATGCAGCTGGGAAATTAAACTATTGGATTGCTTAAATCTTCAGTGGAATAATTTGTAACAATTCATAGCATTTACATGTAGAGCTCTTAGCCACCAAAGTGCTTGTTGTGTTGCAGGGTCTTGAATAAAGTTGCTAAAGATGAAGAAACAATGATGAACTGACATCCTCAGACACATAGTCTCAGGACCCCCCCCCAAAAAAAAAACACCACTCACTCTATTAATGTGTATGTATATATATTTTTTTTGAATTGATAAAGGAACTACTAAAATCGTAGCTCACCCTTATTTTGGGAGGTGGGCTGCCAGCTCCAAAAGTTGTTCCTTGTCCTCCTCCTGTCCGTAACTAACTGCGTTTACCTTCCATGAGTTATCGTAGTTGATTCTTTATCATTAGTCACTCTGCCAGACATCAGGTTCAATGGTGGTGAGAGGTAGCCACTACATTGCAGCATAAAAATTTGTAGTAATCATTTAAAACTAAAGTGTTTAGATTTGGTATGATAAGCCAGTAAAGGGTGGTTGGGGGTGGGGTTCTTGACTTGGGGGAAAAGTATGAACCCCTTTATCCACCCAGCTATATCACTGCTACTGTTCTGCTAAGATGGCTTGAGGATTGATCTGCCATTAGAAGACAAAGAATGTGGTACAAGGTCACAAGTATGTGGCACCAAATTTATAGTAGGCAATATTGAGTATTGTTTAAATATTGTTGAAAATTACAAAGCTTTAATTTGCCTACAACTTTTCTTGTGATAAGCAGTTAGCAAAACCTGAATCTGTGTAATAATAGTAACAGACTTTAATCTCAGAATGCAGCTGGGTAAGCAAAAAGAAATGCCTGTTTTTTTTTTGTTTTGTTTGTTTGTTTATTTTTTGTTAAAAAAAAAAGGCAGAATATCAATGAACAAACAAATGATCAATTGTTTGTGTTTTATTTTTCTCTCCATCTTTTTACTTTATGAATATTGAAATTTGGTTGGTTGATGATCAACTGCTTGACACCAGCAGCTTGTTTTGCTGCTGCTGCTAACAGTCTGACTGTCAGCCAATCAGATTTCAGCATCTATAAAGAGAAGAGAGAGAATGAGAGAGAAAAATGGAGCTCTGTTAACAGCAGAAGCAATTGTGCTGTAGACAGATGTTAAGCAGATGTACACGAATGGATGGCATTAATAAGAAGTTCTACAGAGAGAGAAAAAGAAAATGGAGGAATGAGTTGGTAAGAAAGAATGGGAAGAAAAAAAATCAGCTGTCTTCTATTGCTTGGCTTATTTACTTAAAACATGGAAGGACGACAGAATTTTGCAATTAGAATGGATAGCAAAGAAAATAAGAGAGAGAAGAGGGAAAAGAGAAAATGGTGGTTGTTTATCCAAATATCACACCAGTCCAATTGTTGGTTGAAATTCTTCTGACATAAGGAACCAAAACTTTTGCCTTTAAATTTCCTACATTTCATCTACAGAGATAAAACAAACAAAAACACACACACACACACACACACACAAGAGTAAGGAAGCTAGAGTCAAAATTTGAAATATTAAATCAACCAAATTCAATTAAAGACTTTTTTGTATTCCATGCAACGAGGACGATCAGAAAAGATCATACAATGACATTATATCTGCTGCTGACAACTTTTTAATCAATGAGATCCAAGCAGTGCAACACCGATAGAAGATTGCATGAGGGACTATTGAAAAACAAACCTTATTTAGTCACATTTAATGAGAGTATCCTGGTCAACCATAAACTTTTTAGCCTACCCTTGTACATCCATGAGAATTGACGTTGTTTTTGTGTATCTTCACATAAATCTATCCAAGCAAGAATGTTTACTTACAATGATGCTGAGCTACATGCTCATGTCAATACGAGAAAACATTTTAAACAGAGGATTGGTCAAGTATACGAGCCTTGTGACTAAGAAAGCTCAGAGAAAACTAAAAGAAACACATAAGTGAGGCAAGAAATTAAATCCACATCTGTTTTTTTCTTCCTTCTGTTTATTACTGCCAAAACCCCCAAATGATAAATTCTAGAAGTTTTAAGATATGTGAACAAAATCCAAAGGATGTTAAAAGGAACAAAGCATTTGAAATTGATTACTGAAAAAAATAAATAAAATAAAAATGACTAAACAAAATCCTATTGATAAATTTTAGTCTTACACAGAAATGCAAGAACAAAATTTAGAGACTATAACATCTTATTCTATTCTTAAATCAAAATTAAGATATTAGATGTTATTTGTATCAATTGTAAGAACTGGTAGGAATTATAAAATTGATTCTATGACAACCTCTAGATATTTTCCTAGTACGAATATAGATTGGTGGGTTTTATGGCATATCAACCCTTGGAGGTTATTTAATGCCAAATCCTGTTTCTACATATATAAAATACATAATTTGTAAATGAATAGTTTACAGGTTCCCAGAGCTCATTTGTTTGTAACATCAGTCATTTGTTTGAAACAGTTTAATAGGTAAACAGTACTATTCGACCCATAGATGAGTACTCAATATTCCTAAAAGCTCTAGGACTGAAGTCTTGCCATCAGATGCAGTTTAAGGTCATACCTACAAAGGGTACAGAAGGCTTTCATTTATGTAAGTGAGCAAAATTAATAGCCATTTTTGATTTGAGCAATAAGAAATTAGAAAAATATAAGATTAGTGACCAACTCTATGGAAACTGTTATATCTATTAATTCGTTACTAGTTTTGCTAAAAAGAGAGTTCGTATACAAACCATTCATTCATTTCTATATTTGATTCTACTATTTTTACTGAGAAACAACTGTTCAAGTGTTGTTTTTTTTAAATGGAATATAAAACTCTTCTTTATTAGAAAATTAAATGTTAACAGTCAAATTGTAACCAAATGACAGCGTTAACATGAATTTTTTTTTTCCACAATTGGCCCCAATCACAATTTGAGCAGAAAAGAATATAAAGAATTGTGACGCATTACATAACTAGCAGATATTTTTGTCCTAGATAGAAAAGAATTTAGCTGGAATTTAAAACATTCACTGATGTTATTAGCATGTGGTAAACCTATTAATTAATGTGTGCATGTGTATATATTACACACACACACACACGTCCATAAATGATCCAGCCATTTAATACTAACAAAAAAGTAGCCAACCTAGGCTAATGTCACTTCAGTTCCCTTTAAAATAATGTCCTTTGAACTTTACACACTTATCTCAGCATCTCTTCCATTCTTTAAAACAAGGAACAAAATCAGATTCTCAACCAAATTCAAGTGTTGATAGAAACTTTCTGATCTTTGCTCATTGAATCATTTAAAAAAATCTTAAACAATTGAAAAGTTTCTGCAAACAGTAATATATATATAAGTTTTAAGCAACACTTTATTCAAGTTTACTGTGAATACAATAGTTAGACAATCTACAAGTTTACTCAATGACAATTCACTGCTGACTATGTAAATCCCAAGTGAAAGTGTCTGTTCAGGCAAGGTCTCTTAGTGTTTATTGTGCTGTTAAAAAGTTTAACAACCATACTTACTCCTAACAACTTGTCTCGAGAATTTGCACACATACTCTTCAATAACTTAATATGACAAAGAAAAAAAAAATTTGTCCAAAACTTTCTACTCATCATTAGAGTTTCGTATTGTTTTATCAGCTGTTACAGTTTGGATATATTTGCTAATTCAGTTTTGTCTGACACTAGGCCACAAATGTAGGGCACTTAGTGAGGATTGAAGTCACAGCAACAGAAGTAATGATCTGATATATCAGACTGTTAAAAATATTCAATCATTCCCTATCAACTTTTGAGAGAAATATTTGTAGAATCAGATTTTACATAAAATTTTTTGGGTACAAATTTTAGGATTTGAAAGTTGATGTAAAAATAAAATTATCAACTCTTCTCTCTCTCCTTATTGCACTTCCTTTAAGCAGACAAACCAGTAATTTTTGTTGTTGGGGAATTGTTACCCATATCACCATCTTTTTTCTAAAATGCTGAGTGGGGAGAGAGAGAGAGCAAATAATTGATCTTTGATAAACAACAAAGGCAAATCACCACTTCAAACAATAAAATGGAGACTTGCATTAAAAAAAAAACAACATGTAAAATGGCCCCTTTTGAAAAATAAATTTATCAGGCAGGTACATATTTTCATAACTTTTGTTTTATTAAATGTTTTTATCTACAAGTGTATATAATCAAGTTCCTGTTTCTTATTTCTGCTTTCACTTATAAGTTTTTAAATTTGAATATTCAAAAGGAACATGTGTTAACCATAAAATTTACAAAGTTAAAAACAAATTTGTTTGGCTAGCAAAGATGTTCATATCCTGAAGTCATTGGTCTGCTGAAGATTTCTGTCAATGTTTTTGGGGGGGTGAGAAGGGATAAGGGGAAAGAAAGAAAGTTCTACTGGGAAAAAAAACCAATGCTGATTTTTCTTAGAAGTTTCAGAACACATCAACTTCCTTCTCTTGCAGTGACCATATTTTGTTGACTATGTGATGACTCAAGCACACAAAATTGGTAGGAATACAAACCCATAGGCCCCCAGAAATCTCCTTTCTGCTAACCAACAGTTCATACACTTCCTTTACAATGACAAGTTCTTAATAAACCCGTCAGGTTATCAAGAACATTTTTATTGGTTAATGAAGATAAACTCACCACAAGTTTGTCATTTCAAGCAACACGAGTTGAAAGTTTTATAGCAAGGATAAAATCTTTCTTGAAACAGTGTCAAGTGTTATATCAGTCCACATGGATAATAATTATCAACTAACAACCTGTCTAAAGATGCCAACACCAGGTTTTGAACCTTTAACTCTGGGAAGCAAATGACTAAGAAAGCTATGAGGTATCACAATAATTTGTGGGAGTAGACTAGTATGTGTGAGGGGGGGGGGTATTTACCTGATGTAGGTTAAACCTGCTCCATACATTGCATTGGCATAGTAGGTGATTGATGTAAACATTTTCAAGTATTTTGAAATAATTCATATATCTTTAATTTTTCTATCATGATAAATCTGACAATCTTTAAGGTGACATTGGGATATTAAGTTTTCTAGAAATTGTTTTTTTCCCCACATTTTAGAGCAGAATGAAAGTTTCTAAATTTGGAGTTTAATAGAACAAAATAGGTTACATAATTATTTTAGCATCAATCAAATTATATTTACAACCTTTCAATATTATTCCTCCCAAATTATAATTAATGGTTTAGTTTGTTATTTTTTGGAAGGAAGTATTAACAAAAAAAAAAAAAAAATATTATGTTTTAAAGAAAATATTAAAAATCTATTAAGTATCTCTTATAGGTTCTATAAATTTAATGACTAATTTCAATAATTGGTCAGATTAGTATATTTACCACTACAGAGAGACACAGAGAGAGATGTTATGTTATGGTAACAACAAAAAGAAAATTTAACAATTTTTTCAGATGAAGTATCAATTCCTTAACAAAAAGATCCCCCCCAACTGAATATCACCTGACCTTACAAGATCATTAGATAGTATTAAAAAAAAATATGATAAAACAAGCTCCTCTTTTCTTATTTCTATTGTGTAACACTGATTCCTCTTAAAAGGGACACAATAACAATTATATTTCAATATGTTAACTTCAAATCAGTGGTGGGAATTTTTCAAAATGAGTGTGTGCAAATTTGATAAAAGTCATATCTATTTAAAAAAACAAAAACATTTACTCAAACTTATTGATTTGAAAAGTATAGTTAGAAGGTAAAAATAATATCAGAATATATGTAACCTATTTTACAAAATTCTTAAAGTAGTTTAGTCTCCAAAAGGTTGACACACACACACACACAAAAAAAGGTTTATTTATTAACCCTCCATAATTATGGCTGCTTATGTAAAAAAAATCAAGTGCCAAAGAATATTTTAATTAACACTGGGAAAAGATGAGTGAAAAATTTCTAAAGTTTTGAAAGGAAAAAAAAGAAAAATTAAAAAGATCAATGATAATCAATCACACTTGTTAATCAAACATTGATTACTTAGAATAGTTTTTTTTTTTCCAAGTTACTTTTAGATTTTTGAATTGTGAAGATAAGACTTATATAATATCCTTTTCTATAAAGCTTCCTTCTACAAAACAAACAAACAAACAAATCCTGTTGATAGTGCAAAATGAGGGGGGGATGGAAATGCTTACCACAAGTCCCAAGACAAGAGTGCGTACACGTTCCCCAATGTCTGGTGATATATCTGATCCAAATTGCTGTAAAGTGGTCAGGAAACGCTTTAATTTACTGAGTTGTCTGGCCCCACATGCAGGGGGTAATTGTTGGTTGGATGCTGAATTAGGCAGGGCACTGGGGGGAGAAGGTGTTCGGCCATTCAGGCCAAGTGGAGAATGGGTACCATTCATTCCTGAAAGCAAAAGAAGAAGAGTATTTATATGAGACTAAAAAAAAAAAAAAAAGAAAAAAAACATTCAAAGTTTTTAAGGTTTAATATTAAGTTACATTTTTGTAGAAAGGTAAGTTTTCAAATTTGATTTTAAAAAAGAAAAAACTGTGATGCCTAAAAATGACTATTTTGTTATGTAAAGGTATTTCTATATAAGCAAAACATTGCAACTAAGATTTCTAAATTACAATACTTAAATAAAAAACATTTTTATTTAATTTTTTTAATTTTAATTCATTTCAAGATAAAACAGTTGCAAAGTGGTTTCAACTATAACTCTTTTTTTTTTATTTCCTCAAAATTAGAAATGACAACTTATACTAATTCAGGCACTTCACAGTGTTATGGTAAACAAGCTAGATTGACTGACCATTGGGTGCCCCATACTTCTGGCCTTGTACCATATCTAAGCTTAATAACAATATACAAATGCACACTTATTCTAGTCATGAAAATAGAATTTTCTTTTCAAATAAAAATACTGCCAAGAATTTTTTGTTAGCTTCTTCAGTTGTCTCAGTTCTGGGTTGAAATTAGTAATTTAACAGATGATTGATAATAAATGCTTAGTTTAATAAGGGATGTTTTTATGCAAAAATTGAAAAAAATTTCATAACTTATATTTCAATAATAATTTGTGTAGATGTATAAAAATAAGACAAAAAGAGAATTTAAATCATTTAAGTGGAAGACTAAATTGAAATTCTTCTTACTGAATTACATGCCACTCAAAAATCTTTGAGAGTTGTAAAGCTTTTGGAAATACTTGAGCATTTTTTACCAACTAAATATAGGAGCAACTAATAATAATTAAAAAATCAGTTAATAAGTCTTCTAATTTGCTGAGAAGACAAGAAAGTTTAATCAACTAATATTGATATTTGTGCTCACAACAACAACAAACAGAAATGATACCTGTGTCAGGTGATAAATGAACAAAGATGATAGAGCCAGCTGTTGAGCCAAATTTATTACAGCTAAATTTTCAATACTTGAAGATATGACAGCACCCAATACACACAGACAAGTCATATGGCAGAGTCATTCACCAACAAAGGCTTTGTGCTTAAAACAGACAAAGGATTACACACATACACACACACACATATATATATATATATATATATATATATATATATATATATATATTACATACATACATACATACATACTTTTATATCTCATAAAATGAGATATCAGGATATGCAGATATTTTATACGATCTTGTTAGAAATCTATGTACCTCCTAAGACAATTGTAAGGCTAAGATCAGTCAAAAAATAAAATAGTATATTTATAAACTATTAAAAGATATTGCCTTTAATTTTATTTTTTCAATGCACAGTTAATACAAAAATTCTTAGACAAAAATATTGTTGTATAAAAACTTTTGATTTTCATTGTGAAAAAACATACTTGGATATTGGGAGTAGTTACATTTTTTTTCTCACAGCACACAGAAGAAAAACAAAAATAAAACAGGTAGTACTTATATATAAGAGGAAAGTATCTATTTGAATGAATAATGCTGACAAATGAAAACAATTTTGAAAGAATAGATACCAGAAAAGAAAAATTATTAAATCTTTTTCATCGCAGGTTAGAAATGAAAGATGAAGAGCAGAAAAGCAATAACCAATCTATTTAAAAAAAAAAAAAAAAAAAAAAATGGGGGCAAGTAAAATTCAAACCATCAGCACTAATATATATATATATATATATATATATATATACACACACACACACACACACACAGAGATGAAACTAAAGTGTAGAAAGAAGAAAAAGAAAAAAACCCAGATCATTTATGACATCAAGTGCATATATTGGTGTAAGAGGGCTTTTCTTTTTACCTCCACTCGTTCAATTTTCGCCCCTTTTTACCTTTCAATTCTTTGAGTGGAACGAACCAAATAGGAAGATCAGAACCTGCAGAGCCAGAAGCAGATATGACAGTAGCAGAAGTAAAAGTAGCAGCAGCTGCAGTGCTGGTAGAAGTAGACGTAGTAATTGGAGAATAACAGAAGATGGCAACTAGAGAGAGAGAGAGAGCGAGCGAATGAATGTGTGTGTGTGTGTGTGTGTGTGTGTGTGTGTGTGATTGGTAACTGCTTCTCTGGCTCCTCACACAACAGCTGGCTGATGGAATGGCTACAGATGGCAGAGCTAGACACACACTTCCAGTCCCACTAGCAAATATATAGTGACCAGCTGTGAGATGATATAGCAAAGAGAAAGATATGCATGCACACACACACACACACACACACACAGAGTATCAGATACAAGATAGAATTGGTATAGAAATACAAACATTCTGCAAGTAAAACATTGATTCTACATGTGTAAAAAATGTGTATTCACTTAGAACAGAAAATCTTTTAAGACAGACAGACAGACACACACACACACACACAAAAATGCTTAGTTTCATGTCATGTAGAGGGGGAGTGCCAGTGCTTACATGAAAACAAATTTATATGTCGACACATTTTATTATTATTGCAACTCAGTGAAAATAAAGAAACAAGTTCAGTCCATAAAAATGGGTACAGTAAACCAATATTACCAAAAAGAAAACAAACATAAGGTTCTACATTATTGGTAAGAACAAAAAAATCCTGTGATCGTAAAGAAAGATTTTGACTTAACAAAAATGTTCTTAATTAAATCAATTCATAAACGACAAATTATTCCTTGTAATAAGCATTTTTCAAAGAAGTTTGAACAAATTCTACCGGTCTCGTTTGTCAATTGTCTTTTTACCTCCATAAATGCGAAAATAAAAACGTCTTGATGTCAAAAGAAGATATAAAATAAAAGATGTAAGAATAAAGCATCTGAAGAGGTTATATGGAGATTTTGTCCTGCTAAACAAACTCAGTTACCTCCCTTAGACCAAAAACCCATCAGTAGCCGCCGAGCAGGTGATTTGATTTTAATTCGTTTTCTAGTTTAGATTTGACGTATTTGATATTTTGATTAATCTTTGCATTTCCTATGCTTGAAAAAATAAAACAGTATTTGATAGAATTAATCACCATACTGTATGCAAAATTAAATAGATATGATATAAAAACCGGTAAATAAAACCAAAAAACTTTCAATAACTTCTCTAAATTTCCATTCTGTTATAAAGAAAAGAATCCTCTAATTACCAATATTTGATAAATTTTGTATGCAAAAGAAATTGAAGAAATTTTAAATAAATAAAGTAGAAACACAGTCTCTATATATATATATATATATATATATATATATAAAAATAAAAGTGTACTTGAATTCTGCTAAGCGTTTTGAAATAAAAAACCATCAACCAGTATTGAATAAAAGAATTTATTTGGTGGGGAATTGTATAGAAAACTTGTTTTTAAGAAAAGGTGATATTAAAATATGAAATAAAATCTTCATCTTGTTAGAGAAATTAATTTTCACAAATTACTTTGTCATGTGAAGAGCTGAATTTCAGTCAATTTCTAAATAATAAAAGTAAAATAAAGATTTGGGTTTCTCCATAGAATTTTGTGACTTGAAAATATTTGGGTTAAATTAAAATCTACAAAGTGGAAAGTCCATTACGGAATGGTCATGGGGGGGGGAGTAGGTTTCTTCGATTTAAGAACAAAGAATTTATAATAAATAAATAGCAAAAGGCTCTAAAGTTGAAACCTTTCAATCACATTTAATCAAATATTGTACTTACAAAAACCATAAAAATTAGTATATGTGCGGGTCTATTAGACGCAATTATCCCCCCCCCAACCCAAGTGAATAATTTGGAGAAGATTTCAAGTGGTCATAGAAGTAAATTTTCGAAAAATTACCCACCCACTAAAACCTAATAAAGAAAGTGAATTTAAAAAGGTTAAATATACAATTCGGAAAATTTATTTTTTAATATTTAAGAAATTTAGGGAAACATTTACTTGCAATATAAATAGTGAAAGATGTTTAAAGATTATCATCAAAACGAATTTTTAAAAATAAGGAATTAAAGATATGAATGTTTCAATGAAACAAAAAGTATTCTATAATTTTTTTTTCCTTGTACGTAGAAAGGGACCCTTTGAAGAGGTTTGAATAAATGTCAATATCAAGTTGAATAGGTTATCTGACATCAAATCCTTTTACACATATTTCATTCAAATAAGGTTTTTTTGTTTTTTTTTAATTTTATATTTTTTTTATACTTCTGCAATTTATCCGCCCCCCAAATCCTTTTGAAACATTTTAAAGATTAACGTTCAAATTTGTTTTATATTTCATAAACATAGCGAGCCAACCACACAAAATATAAATCAAATAATGAATAGATTTTTTTAAATCTTATTTTTTTAAGTACAACCCAGGAATTCTGGAAGTCACTACGATTCAACTATGAAAATTCATTTATAAAAAGACTTCAAAAATCGTATGCTTTTGTTCAAAGTAGGTAGAGTACTTGGGTGGGGGGAAAGAAAAAAAGATTGTTCAATGATAAAATATTATTGATTGTTCTTTCAAGTTTGACACAAGAGGAATTTCCGAAATTAAGACGCATAAAAAAGTGTAAGAAGACCACACATAAGGGTCCCATATAAATTGACATCTATTTAAAGAGGTGGGAAAATATTTAAGCCAAAACTAATTTGAGCTCCGGGTTACAATTGCGATTGACACTTTAAGAGTAGAAAAATCTAATTACGCAGACACGCGCACGTTATTTGAGATTAGAGAACTTTGAATTAACCTGTCAAATTTCTCTTATCTTACTAACAAACAAATCATAAAGAATTTGAAGATGTCCACTTTTTTAAAGCTGATTGAAGATGTCCACTTTTTTTTTAAAGCTGAGAGAGAAAGGATATCAAGTTGAACTGATTTTTCTAAGACTGCTATTGACAAAATGTTTCAAGAGGAGTTGTGGAAGAGAATCTAATACAGATCACTTATTAGCCGAAGTAAAAGGAAAGGGTAGAAAATTGATCAAGGAACTTAAGCTTTAGGAGGGATGAATAAAAACCCCAAGAAAAGATGAAGACTTTCAAGTTGACAGAGGTCAGATTATAACAAACATATCTATTGACAATACTGTATGACCCTCTTTGAGAATCAGTACTTTTTGTCCCACTCACTTTGCAGGTGGGTGACCAATTTTGTAAGGGTGATACACATTTTAACTAGACACCATGCCGGACTGGGAGGAACAGAGAACAGGTAAAAAAAAAAGGAAAAAAAAAAACCAAAACAAACAAACAGATAATGAGCGGACACACACCAAGTATATATATATATATATATATATATATATATATATATATATATATATACACACACACACCAGCAGGTCAGATGTGTACATCGTCGATAAAAAGAAAACTACAAAAAAACAACAACCACAACACTAGATTGCACTTTATGTCTACTCTTTTCTAGTTGGAAACGTCTACTTAGTACTGGACACACACACACACGGTCCCGTCACTTTGTGTCTCGCTGGTTGGATGTAGAAGTAGGTAGGTATGTCAAACGAGACTGCTGCATGGCCCAGGTGTCTGTACACAAGGCTTTTGAAGGAAGCACACCTGGGCTGAACACCTGGCCAGGTGAAAGTGAAACGCACAAGGTGGGAAGGACGGCGGAAGGTGATGATGAACCTTATGCTGCCAACCAACTCCAATATTAGGTCAGTCAACAGTGAAAAAAGAGAAAAAAAAAAAAAAAGGTAGATGAAGTGGAAGGAGGCCATAAATGTAGATATGCAAACACCTATGTAAGTGCACACACAATCTCTTTAGCAATTACTGTGTTGAGAGTGGGGTGCCGAAGCTAAGTAATTGAAAACAGCCGGTGACAAGGTATTGATTAGAAAGTGTGTAAACAGGTGGGAGATTATTCACAGGTAAACACACACACACGTGTGTGTGAGAGAGAGAAAAAAGACTTCTTATAAACACGGGTATACATTAAGAGTTGTCTAATTTTCAATTTTAAAAATAAACTTTAAAAAAATTGTATTCTCTCTTTTAGGGTCGGTCAAATAAAGGAAACGAATGACAATATGAGACCTGAAGACCCGGTTCTATATTTTGACATCCCAAGGAATAGTTCGATATTAGTTGGTTCTTGGAGAAGAGCCATAAAAAGTAGTTAATGCTGACTGCTGTTGAGAAAAAAAAATTTGCAAGGACAGAAGTGATTATAATTCCCATCTGTTTCTATTGATGCAATGTTGACAAAAATAAAACAAACAACAAAAACAAAGAAGCTAAGAGAATCTTGTGTAAGTATTTAGATTAAGATTTTACAAAGATATTTTTCAAGTTTTCACTCTTACTTTGCATGGGGATTTAAGCTTTACTCTGTATATAAAGTTATTTAAGAAACAAATTTGATTGTAAAATAAACTTTTTTTTTTTATTAGAAAGAAATAAGAGTTTGTAAAAAATCTCACCAAGATTCATCCAACGTTCAAAGATTGAAATTTAACTTTTTCTTCTTGGAGCGTTTCTAGAAATTAACTCTAAAAGTCTTGTAACATTTTGATAAACGTTAAATTCAAATAAGAGAGATTAACAAATATTTATAAATGCAATAGTTATAGAAAAGATTTCTAACAAAACAAAAAAGATTAATTATATTAAAAACATTTCAAATGAATGATAACAATTTTATATGTAGAGTCTGCACTTGAAAAAAATTTAATTTTCAAAGAAATTCATCTAATTTTAACAATAATGAAGACCCGAAGAAATATTTGCAACAATTTTCTGTTGGAAGTATTCTATTCTGCTATCAATTGTTTGTCATGTCATTTATAGCCATAAAAAGACTAAAAATAATAGATGCAAATATTTTAGAAAATCATCAATTATTGGCGTAAAAACAAACTTAAAGTGAAAATAAATTCAAGTAATAATATCAACAATTATTCTCGTTCCTTGAATGAAATGTAAGGACTATAAAAAAATAAAAATACAAGCAAAAACAACTCCCACAGAGAAATTCTTGGATAAGTTAGCATGGAAAAAAGTTTTTAAAAATTATAGTTATCTTGGAAATGCATACTCCAAGAGAAACCTTTGAAATGACCCAAAATATATCAAAAACGTAACCTTGTTCTTGAAAGGTTTCTATGAGAGCACACAAACAAGAGAGAGAAAAAAAAAAGATAGCCAAAAGGAATTAAAAATACAAAAACCTACAATTCAGATGTAACAGATAAAATATAAGAATTGACAATGAAATTAATAATTTCAGGAAACTGTATCTGACAAAGATACTATGATACTTTTAGTTTTAATTAGAAAATACAGAAAAAAATATTTATTTTATGATTGCGGCGTTTTTGTTCGATTCCATATCAAATGATAGAAGCACCTGTCAAAGTGACTAAAATTGTATTTTTTATCTTTGTACTTTTGTAGATAAAAAGAATTCAATATTGTAAAATGAAACATTATTATTTCGATATAACTAGCGCTGGATTTTTATAGAAATCCAAACATTAAATTTAACTGACGATGTTTTCAATTTTGGAAGTACATTATTAATATTTAATTTCAAAAGACTTCAATTTATGAAACTACACATCTACTTTCGTTATTTGTAAATGTTTTTACAAATTAAGGTTTAGATTTGAAAAGATTTAAACTTATTTCAATTTTGTAGCTTAATTTTCAGAAATATTTTTCACAATATGTACCCCCCCACCAAAAAAAAAAAAAAACAATTCTGACAAATTTTCTAAAAGCCTTTCGAATTTAAATGAAATAGCATTATAAAAAATGTGTTAATGTTCGAGGTAGATGATTTCACTGGATAAAGAATGTTTAATGGGTAAAGAAAAATTCCAAGCTCGAAAAATTAACCAATAACGATAAGACATGAATTTAAAACATATTTGAAATATGATAAAATAAAATAATAATTCAATAATGAAAATTGTTTTATTTATAACATTAGTTATGGGGACATTATTAGTTCAGACTAAAAAGAACCAACACTCAAATTGGTCAGGCAGTCAATCTTAATTACCAGCAGAAAATTTTTAAAAATCATAATTTTCTTTAAAAATGACATTTTATTTTGAGGACTTAATATTGTAAGATGGAATATAAAGAAAAGAAAAAGTTAGTTTTCTTAGCATTTCTCCTATTGTTGGAGTAAAACTTATAAGTCATAAGTCAGGAAAGAAAAAAAAGTTTTTTTTAATAAACATTCATACGAACGTGTAGTATATACCCCAATTTCTTTTAAGATATCTTGAAAAGGTTGGTGAAAAATTAAGAGAAAAATGATGAAAACAACAAAAAAATAAATAAAATAAAAAATCAAACTACTAATTTTTCCATGTCAGATTTAACACTTTTATTTAGATTCGAAGAATTTGTTTGGATTTCTTGTTTGTTTAAAGAACGAAGATATTACAAAAGAAAGTCTGTTGACAAAAATAAAATAAACATTCCTACCTCCATTTAAAAAAAAATTCTAATTTGAAGGAGTTTGTTTTATACTCATCAAGAATATTAGTTAATTTCGAAATTCATTTACAGATTTAGATGAAAATAGAAAAACTGACTAGTTAAATTTTTTTCTTTGGCACTTTCCAAAACAAAAATGACAAGTGAAAAATGTCCATCAGAAATCATAAAATGGCAATTTGAAATTTTTAGTGTGATGTTTATGTCGTGACCCTCGTTAGTCGACAAAAGAAGCAAAAACATAATTATATTTGATGCGTATCTATCATAATAGGATTTATAAGTAACTAAAGGTAGCTTATATCGAAAACAGGTATCTAATTAATAATAGTTTTCCATTATTAAAATATCTATTACGTTAATGTTTTAAAATAATTCAAATTCATGTAAAAAATTTCAGAAAGTTATATTTAAATCAGAAAAGTCACGATAAAAATCCATTTTTTTAAAGAATCAAATGTAAATGTCAGTAATAGTAAATTATTGATCTTTTATCAATAAATGTTTATTCAGTATAAATCACTATAAAAAGATATTTACAGTCACGAATTTTGGTCATACTTCATACAATTAAAAAAACAAAGCCATAGACACTTCATTCAAAATTCACACAACAACAACAAAAAATAGAGAGATGAGAAAAAAAAAAAGAAGCAAAAAATATTAAATTTTATCATTTACAATATGATGAAGGTAAAAAAACCTGAATAATTCCAGAATGTATTTCTTGCAAAAAAGCCACATTCGAATAAAAACAATTTTTCGAAATTATAAAGTTTAATACAACATTGGAAGTATAAAGTACCCGGTGAAAACACTTCGGACAGACAGATTAGGAAACCCCCATGTAAAGATTAAAATGTACAAATTTGCATAGAGAAATCAATTAGAGTCGAGAAAAAGAGGGGGCAGCGAAATTCATTGACCCAAAACACACGTGTTTACATTACATAAGTAACAATATCTATGTGTCAAGAAAATTAAAAAAATCTTCTCAGTCTGACTCTAAAATGTGTGATATTAAGTGAAAGTCGGGATCGAACCGAGAAATTCCCTACTCTAATCTTTCAAAAATAGACAATAGTTGTTTGAAGGTTTTACAAGCACAATAAACAGATTGACGATAATTAGTTAAAAACTGACGGATAAGAAACCTACACAGTAGTATACACACTCCACGTTCGAGCCTAGAGGCAAAACAAATAAATAAAAAGCACCCAAAAGCATCTTTATGTGTGTGTATAAGTATAAACACACACACACACACACACACACACGTGTTTCTTCCCGCCCTAAACATCAAGTGTATGGCACACCCGCATTAAGTTTGTGTGTGCGTTTCCTCTTCACGAGAAATCAAAAAAGGAAAGAAAGAATAAGTCTTTCCCATCCGACCTCACCTTTCTCCTACCCCCAATAGTTGTTCTTAAAATGTAGGTTTTCGAGAAAGAGAGAGTGTGTGTGTGTGTGTGTGTGCTCGCGCCTGAAAAACGATTAGAAGTCCAAAAAACCATCTGTAGACAGTGAGGGCAGAAGGTAGGGAGTGGGGAGAAAGAAAAGAGAGGGAGAGACTTGTGAATGGCGCAAAGGTGGCTTCGGCATCAGGGGTGAGTGAGGGGGAAAAGGTTTGGAAGGGGGCCGGGAAAAGGTGTCAGACGGCCTGGCGCCAGCAATAAGTAAAATGTCATTTTCTGTAGCACGGCGCAGTGCCAACACAAACATAGATGATAGGCGGTTGAGAGTGATCAAGATGATGCTGATCTCTCTCTCTCTCTCTCTCAAGTTAAAGAGGGGGCGGAGGGGATGGTGCGCGCGGGCGCACACACACACACACACATTGAGGGTTTCCTCTATACAATCACAACCGCTAAAACTGATAATGTTTGCTTCTTACTGTTTTTTTTTTCTTTAGCTGCAAATCTAATGGGATATTTTCGTACATATCTCGTTACTTTTATCATCATTTCTCTTTCGTTCTTCATCTTTCTATTCAAAATGAGGAATCATGAAACGAAAACAACCCACGGGCAAAAAAAAAAAAATAGTTGGCACTGAACAATCACCAATCAACGAATTTTGAACGAAGATCCCCCCCCATCCGGAAAAAAGAAAAAAAAAAGAAACGAACTTAGACAATAAAACACGTGACAGCTGTGTATTATAATAATGTCAAATTTATTATGTATGTTCCTTCTTTCATTTTTTTCTTTTCTTAGACTTGTTCGTTTTTCTACTTAATAAAAATGGTAAATGAACAAAAATTAGAATTATCTATGAATTGGAGAGAGAAAGAGAGACAACTTAGGATATCACTATAAGCTCGTAAACACTGTGTGTGTGTGTTTATTTGTAAGCTTTCAGGGCACCTCGGGTAGTGTAATGGTTAGCAAGCTTGACTAGCAAACCTGCAAGAGTGAGTTCGAGTCTCATTGGGTGCCCCATTCAATCGGCCTTGTGCCACATCGAAGCAAAGAGCTTCGTAAATTACTATTTGTAAGCTTTCCTAGTATTTTGTGCAGAACAATGTTACTGTGCTCATCAATATTAGAATATTCCACAAATAGGATAATGAGCCGATAGCGACTTTTGTTTTACACAAAGAAAAAAAAAAAGAGCAGTAGGTGTGTTTGTTTATTTTTATTCTTTTTAATTCAAAAAACCCCTTCGTGATGGGGATTAGATAATTCAATTTTGTTTAACTGAACCCGACACAGTAGATAAACATCTTAGAA
This sequence comes from Sepioteuthis lessoniana, assembly GCA_963585895.1. Taxonomy (NCBI): domain Eukaryota; kingdom Metazoa; phylum Mollusca; class Cephalopoda; order Myopsida; family Loliginidae; genus Sepioteuthis; species Sepioteuthis lessoniana. The sequence continues at coordinate 48,610 of CAUZXS010006429.1, forward strand.
AGAGTGACAGAAATTGACTTTGTCTATTTGGAATTGTCAAAGATAGAAAGAGGCAAAGAAAGAAAAATTAAATGTGAAAATTGCAGTAGAATTTAGGTGTTAACAATAAATCCTAACCAGATGCCGCAGAAATTTCAGTTTAACATATCACTTTTTAAAGACGAAGAAGAACAACAACAGATGGTCTACCACTTAGAGAGAGAGAGAGAGAGAGAGAGAGAGAGAGAAGTTGAGTGTGTGTATTGACTTATTTTCTATCGTTATCTGCTGGTCATCCAGCTAATAGGTTTTTACAGTAGGGGAGAAACAGATAAACAGATGGCCTAACAATTTAAAGAGAGTGAAAGGGTTGCGGAGAGAGTGTGATGTGTCTCACCCAACCCCTTACTTCGTCGCTATCAGTTCTTTTTCACAGGAAAGAGGAAAAAACAAAACAATAACCAAAACAAAAAACAAAAAAAAACGTGATAGTAAAAGCAACCCCCCCAAGAAACAGATGGTGAGAGGCATGCAGGCAGTAAGGCCAGAGCTCGTCACCAGCAGCCAAGTCCGAGGTGACAGAATGGGGTGGGACCCCACCTTGCATAAGCGGGAGTAGGGGCCTGACCACTAGGGACCAGACGAAGCCAGGTACATCAGGCACCATCATCTGGCACACTATATAAACTTAGAGGCAAAGAGCACTTAAATACACCTAGTCACAAACACACACACACACACACTGTACTAGAAGGAAAATAATTTTTCTGAAAGGGGCCCCTTAGCACTGACTGCTAGAGTGATGGCAGGATAATAAGCCTGGTATAGTGTTGGTTTGAACATTTTTTTAAGTAGTGGATTTAAGGGCTGTTTGGCGATTGAAAACTAACAAGTTACATTCATAAAATAATCAGCCAAATTTAATATCTACTTAAAATTCAACACACACATGTAATACAGAATCTGCTAGACGCATTTTCGATGACAAGCAAGCACACAATTATGATTAAAAAAATCGATTGTGACGGAATCGATAGGGAAGTTTTTTTTTGTTTTTTTTTTCACTCTGACGTTTATTTCACATTTTTAAAATTTCCCAAACATTAAGCAAATTTACTGATTAAGTTTTAAGTGACTTTATTTAACCGATCATATTTGCCAAAATAAAGAGATTTCAAAATTATTTTAATATCAAAGAATAAATAATGAGATTGTTATTATTATTAAACCTCTCTCTCTCTCTGTCACACACACAAGCGACACTTGAATACAAGTATTCAAAATCATTCATATCATTTAAAGAAATGATTAAATTTCTCACATTAATTTATCAAAAATTTATAAGTTTTTGAAATTTTTCAAAATTAGTCATTAATTTCAATTATACCTCTTATTTTTCAGATTTTAAAAAATTAATAAAAAATGAAATTAAATTTCAAACTGTCAAACGATATTGGAAAAAATTTTTAATGAAAACATTGGGATAAAAAAGTTGTCAAAATATAAAATTCGATAAAAAAAAAAAAAAAAAAAAAAAGAAAAAAAAAGGGTCCTAATTTCTACTAAACTATTTTCCCAAAACGATATAGATAAAAAAAAAAAAAAGACAAAAACCAAAAGGTGTTTTTAAATTTCAAAAACATTTAAAATAATACAGAATCAAAATTAAAAGCAATCAATTAAGAATGGATTTATTAAAAAGAAAAATGACATTAAATGATATTTTTTTCCTTTTAATAATTGGAAGATTTTAATAAATTTTCTAACTAAAAATTAGAAATTTGTTTAGAAAAATTAATTTAAAAAAGGTATTTGATTAATAATTGTTTATTTTTTAGATGATATTTAAGAAACGCGCGCGCGTGTGTGTTAAATTTTGGCTCCAGGTGTCGTAAATGTGGGTGTGTTACCCAAGGAGGAAGGTGAATAATCATGTGTGTTATTCATCTGCAGGACATGTGCAGATAAATCTTGATTACATGTGTAACATTGAAGCTTTGCCGTTGCCGTTTTTAAAAAATAATTTTTTTTCGTTTTTACTACTATTTAAAGTTTTTCTTAAAAATAGAAATGAAAAGCAAAAACTGCAAGATTTTTCACAAAATCCGTAAAACATGGAGCAAAGTGAAGAATTAGACCAAGAATCGTAAATTGTTCTGTAGTTTCGCAATCTTCCAGTAGTAAAAACTACAAAAGGGCCCACTTATATATCGAATTCAGTTTCAATTATTGACATTAATTTCTATTTTCAAGCCGGTTTTATTCAATAATAAAGATCTTGAATTAGTAAAATGAATTTAACAATTTTTTTTTCTTATTTTAGGAGGAAAATTTAATGAATGCAATGGCTCATTCGGTAAAGTTGTTATCTTTTTTATGTTTTAGGATCAAGTTAACGAATCGTTAATAATAACAACAATATCAGAACATTATTTATATCTCCAGTTACATAAACTTTGAAAAATGTTTTAAGGGTTGCTTATATGTCATAAATCACGAAGACCCCCCCCCCCAAAAAAAAAACAACAAAACCGATGTTAATTTTCGATTAGTTTATGATTAGCTTAAAAATATGGCCAGAGCATTAGAAGAATTAATACACACACACACACACAATATATATATATATATATATATATATATATATATTATTCGAACTATTAAAAAAAAAATCAAAATAAAACAAACGTCATTTTGTAAAATAAATAAATAAATAAAATCCACTTTCAAAATAATAAAATGGGAAACAAACAAAACATAGCAATGTGTTAAAGTAAGTTTTAAAGTTGTTTTTGTTTTCATGATAAAAGAGAAATGATTAAAATCATTTAACAAAAAAGATAAGTCGTACGAATTGTTATTAATTATGAACCAGAATTTAAAGTGAAAGTTGCTTTTAAATGTCAATCGGTTCTGTATAAATTTTGAATGGAAGTTCAATATTTTTACAATTATTATCATCATTAATATTTTAGTGTATAAGCAAGAAAAGGTAGTCAATGTGTGTGTGTGTTTGGTAATTTGGTTTAAGTGGTTATTTTATTTATCCATCTCCCCACGAGGGCAGAATGTTACACAAGGTTGAGTTTAATGCGTGTGTGGGGAGGAACAGTCACGCGTTATGTGTGGAGGGTTCTGTCAGAAAATTGATCAAGTTTTCTCAGCATTTTTCTTTTGGGATATCTGGGTATCAATATGAAGATATAAGGGAGGAAGTGCCCCTATATCTAATGGAATGTAAAATTATTTACCAAAGAAAAGGAAGAAAAATCAAACAAACAAAAAGAGACAAGGACGTCAACACAATAAATAAAAGATTTATCCCGATCCCAGTCAAAATAAAAGATAAAACAAAGATAAAACAAATATAAAAATATACGAAACAAAAACAATAAAACCTGAAGCATACAAAAATAGCCTTTTTTTTTTCTTTTTTTTTTTTTTATTACTTACCAACAGAACGACCAAATTTCAACATATTTCCAGTCATTGGGATTTTTAGTCAAAAGTAATTGTTAAAAAAAATGTCTTTTTTCCAAAAGGTATATCTTAAAAAAATTTTTTTTTTTAAATATACATATACACAAGAAATGTGTATACCTTGGGGGGTAAGAGGTAAAAACCTTACCCACCAGCAAATAAAAGAAAATTTGATATGCCACAGAGAACAGCCAATGTAAAAGCTATTCAGCTTCCTTTTAAGAAAATAAATGTCGATGCTTTTGTGATTCTGCTATTTCCAAAGGATTTTTGGTGATTATTGTGGGGTGCGTGTATGTGAATATTACTTAGATAAGTGATGATCATTGGAGAAGAGAGAGAGAAAGAGAGAGAAGAAAAAAAAAACAAATGGTAACTACCGCTGATCAATCCAGCAGTGACGCATTTGAAGCCTTTTTTCAAAAATGCTTCTTCTTCTTTTGCTGCTACAACAGCAACGACCACAACGACTGCTGCTGATGATTCGGGTAGCTTTCCTTACTACTACTACTACTACTACTATTATTATTATTATTATTATTATTACTAGTGCTGCTGCTGCTGCTTATTAGTTTTCTTACGATTGGTAGTATTTTGAATTGTTGTTATAGTAGTAGTAGTAGTAGTAGTAGTAATGATGTTCTGTACTTCCGGGGTAGTAGCACTTTGTAGTTTGAGTGAAAGCTCAGAAAAGCCAACAGCCTGTCAGAGCTGAGAGAGATAGAGAGAGGAAATACAATAGATTAGTAGAGAGAAAAAAGGGAGAGAAAGAGAAAGAGTCAAGAGAGAGAGAGAGAGGAAATACAATAGATTAGTAGAGAGAAAAAAGGGACAGAAAGAGAAAGAGTCAAGAGAGAGAGAGAGAGAGAGAGAGGAAATACAATAGATTAGTAGAGAGAAAAAAGGGACAGAAAGAGAAAGAGTCAAGAGAGAGAGACAGAGAGGAAATACAATAGATTAGAAGAGAGAAAAAAGGGACGGAAAGACTGCGAGGGAGAGAGAGAAAAGGATGCGAGAAAGACAAAAACTAAGGGGAAAAGAAGAGAAAGAAACATAAAAAAAAACATACTCAGAGAGAGGGAGAGAGAGAAGAAATGAAAGGAGGTGATAAACCCACGTTAGAAAAATGCAGAGAAAAAAGGAGAGAGAGAGGTATATACAAATCAAGTAAGAGAGGGAGGGGGAGGAGGGAGAGTGACTTATTCATAAGGCGAAACATGCACAAAGTGTGAGGAAGAAAAAAAAAACAAGATCGAGACAAAGAGAAAGATGAAAACAAGGAAGAGAGAGAGAGAGAGAGAGAGAGAGAGAGAGTTGGTTGTTAATAAAGGAAGTATGAATGTCTATGAGAGAGGGGGGGACTGAGTAAAATAAATATTAAAGGAAAAGTAAGAACCCTTTAGAGGGGTCTCGGAGAACTATAATAAAAACCAGTGAGAAATATTTTTACAAAAATAAAGAGTGAATGAATGAATGAAAAATATGAAAAAACAAAGTGAGCAAAAAAAAAAAAAAGATTAAAGAAAATATGAAGGAAATAAATAAAACAAAAGAGAGAAAAAAAAGAGTGATAAGAGTGAAGAAGAGAGACAATAAAAAAAAAGACAAAAGCAAAGCCACAGATATTGTGTGTGTGAAGATAAGAGAGAGAGAGAGAGAGAGAGAGAGAGATGGAGGGAGAGGGAGGAGGAAATGAAAAGAAGAAAAAGTTGTCCTTTAATAATACAGTAGGAAGAGGAAGAAGTAAAACATGAAGCAGATGGGGAAGTTCCCAATCAGTGTGAATTTACGAAGCCAGTTGCCATCTGCTTATCTCCGAGAGCTTCTACAGCTGTCATGTTTTCCAGGAACTGGTCTCATTTCCATAATGATCAGCACCCCCCTCCACACTACGAGCCTGCCTGCCTCCTTCAAGAGAAGACAACACCACTGATGAAGATGACAAGAACTGGAGAGATGATAGCATAATGCAAAATGTAGTGCTGAGTGTGAAGAGCTGTCAGTGACCAGGGAATGACGTAAAAAAATGCAACAACCGAAAATTGTACAGGACTTGTCATTTAGTGTTTTGTTTAGGATGATGATGATGATATTAAAGGTATTATTATGACAGTGGCAGCACTGGTAATGGAGGTATGGATGAAATAGTGAAGATCATGATGATGGAGGTGTAGTTGTGGGCAGCGGTGGTGGTGGTTACAAGTGTCGTGATGTTGTAGATTATAGAAATGTGGTGATGGAGATAGTTGAAGTAATGTTGGCCGAGATTATGCGAATGGTGATGATGATTATTTATGATGATAGCAGTAAAATTGTCTTCAGTGATTATGACGATGGAGACCAAAAAAAAAAAAAAAAAACAACAAAAAACGTAAGAGTTTTAACTTTTTTGCGACAACAATTGGATGAGATTTGAATGCTTAATGATTATTTTCAAATTTTATTGTAAAAAAGAATGATGATTATTATAATAATCGAGCCCATCCAAACTACTGTTCAGCTAGAAGAGGACGGGAGAGAGCTGAGGAGACTTGCTGTCACTTAGACTCCAGTGAAAAGCCACAAGTAAAAAAAAATGAAAAATAAAAATAATCTTCAGAGAACTGAAAAAAAACTCTTGAATATGAAAGTGATACGAATCGTAGTTGGGTCCTTAGAACAATCCCCAAGAACCTGGAAAGGAGGTTCAACGAACTGGAGATAAGAAGAAGAATTGAAGCCATTTAGACCACAGCACTGATAAAATCGGCTCAGATACTTAGTAGAGTCCTGGAGGAGACTTGTTATCACTTAGGCCCCAGAGAAAAAACCACCAGTTTAAGCTGGTGTTGAAAAAACTCGCAAGGTGTAAAAAGTAGTAGTAGTAGTAGTAGTAGTAATAATAATAAGATGATGATGATGGTGATGATGATGATGATGCACCCATGTAAAACAAGTTCAAGTTAGACTTAGGCTACAACATGACTTGAATCGAAAACCTTTTAATGATTATTTATGTTGATTATAGTAGAGATTTAAGAGTGATGATGATGATGATGATGGCAACCGAAGAGTGAGTGAAAGTGGAACCAAATGATATGGTTAGTGGAAAAGCAGATATTGAAGTTGATTTGAGAAAGCGATTTGTTATGGGGTCCCAAGAAAATAAGATTTGCTGCAAAGTAAAGGGATTTTTTTTTAAACTACAAAAGACAATATACAAAAAATAACTAAAAATAAAAATAAAATGATATTAAAAACAAACAAAAAACGATGCATGTCATTTTATATTTGCTAAAAATATATCAACATCTAGGTATTTCATATTCGCGTAATGGTTAGCAAGCTAGATTAGCAGAACAATGAATTTGATTCTAACTGGGAGCTCCGGACTTGCGTTACAACTAAGCTAAGCTAAGCAAATAGTTAAAAGTCAACATTCAATATAGTGGTTAGCAGGTAAATCCAGTTCATTGGGCTTCATTCACACAGTGTGTCCCACTGTAGCGTAAAAGTTAATCCCTCAGACCTAATATTATCATTGTAGTGAGTTTATTCCTCACTGGGTACTCAATACTCGTAGCCTTATGCCAGACACAAAACCGGGACATTGGCCCAGCGGTTAGAGTGTTCGCCAATGGCCCGGGAGACCTGGGTTCAATCCCAGGTCGAGTCATACCAAAGACTTTAAAAATGGAACTTGATACCACCTTGCTTAACACTCAGCATTATAAGGTACGGTTCAAGGGTAAAGTGGAGCAATCCAGGGAATGGAGTAGCGCCCTCCCCTACACCTTGGTGTAGTAGCTATCGAAAAGGGAGCCTTCGGGTCACCCTCGACTATGGTCGCTAACTTTACTTTACTTATATGGTTAAAGTATCATAAAAATCAGTTAATTATTTTTACTTCATTTGCATTTTTATAATTTGTTTAAAAGAACTATTGGTGTGAATGACAATGATAACACCCCGAGGAATCTCTTTTATCTTAATCTTTCACCATTTCAATCTCTCTCTTACACACACACACACACATGTGATGTCTGTCTCTCTCTGTCTGTCTGTCTGTCTCTCTCTCACACACCATTGAATATGAAATGTGTTGGTTTTACAGGTACAGAAATCTAATACATTTGTGTGCGTGTGTGCGTACAATATGTAGAAGGAACTATAAGCCCCTTTTAAGCAAAACATTTTTTTACTTATATAGACCAGATGTAAAGAACTATAAAAACACATTAAAATAATTATGGGAGTGAAGATTTATTTATTTATTTATTACATCTGTTAATTTAATTTTTTTTAATATTAGTTTTCTTTTCCTATTTTTAATTGGGTTGGGTTGACTAAATTTTAAATTTGAAAAATTTGGGCAAAAGAGGAAGAAAGAGAAAAAGAACAAATTTTGGGAATTTGAAAGTATTGAAATTATATATTTTTCCGTATAGCATATTTCTATGTCCAATTGAGAGAGAGAGAGAGAGAGAGAGAGAGAGAGAGAGAGAGAGAGAGAGAGAGAGAGAGAGAGATTCTCATTTTACAAAAAAAAATAGTCTGAAATCTTATACAGCCAAAGTGTCAAGGCTGGAACCTAAAACAGCTCTCCATGTCACGTGACAGATGCTGTTATCAATTGAACATAAAAATAAAAGTTTCTTTGCTTTTTTAAAAAAATAAAACAGGCGATAAAATGTGAAATAAATAAATAAAATAAAAACGAAAGCAATGTATTCATGGGAAGTAGATAATAGGGAAACAATAAAAATAAAACATAATTTTAATGAAATATAAAACAGATGATAATGATGGTTGCACAAATAAAAATCCAACCATGGGACAAGGTTTTAAGTTACATAAACTGATTAAAAATTTATCCGTCACACTTCTTAATGCAGCAATAATTACCGAAATATGTTTTTGAGGACTTATAAGTAAATAAAAGTCACCAAGAAATTAACGTTTATGTCGTGACCCTCTGATGGTCATTGCTCATATTACAAACACGATTTTTTCTTATAATTCCGGTAATCAGTAAAAAGTTAAAAGAAAAAAGAAAGAAAGAAAGAAAAAGTCATAATTTTGGTTTGGTTCGGTTTTATGCCATATCAACCATTGTAGGTTATTTAATGCCAAATCCTCTTTGTACATATATATTAAATATATATATGATTTGGTTTGGTTGGGTTTTATGCCATATTAACCATTGGAGGTTACTTAATACCAAATCCTCTTTATACATATATATCAAATATATGATTTTGGTTGGTTGGTTGGTTGGTTATTTGGGTTTTATGGCATATCAACCTTTGTTGGTTATTTATTGCCAAATTCATTCTTATACAAATAATCGGTTCTATTTTTAAACAATTAAGTTTAACATGAGTATAGTTTAATTGTCAAAAACATTTCTATTTCAAGTTATTCAGTTTTGTCAAACAGTTCTAATTCAACCAATTCAGTTTAGTATAAGTATAGATTTTGTTTACACAGTCAAAATAGTTTCATTTCAAACAATTCAGTTTAGCATAAGTACGCAATTTAAATGTAAATACACAGTTTAATTGTAAAAAAACATTTCTATTTCAAGGTATTCAGTTTAGTCAAACAGTTCTAATTCAAATAATTCAATTTAGCGTAAGTACAGTTTCAATGTCAAAAACTGTTCTATTTCAAATAATTCAGTTTATCATAAGTACACAGTTTAAATATCAAACAGTTCTATTTCAAGTAATTTAATTTAGCATAAGTACGCAGATTAGTTCTATCAAACCAATAGATAGGGCCCTATCAGGTGCTACCACTCCGGGCCAGAGTGGACCTGGGGGCGATGGCAATAAAGAGTTACTCCACATTCCCCAAAGCTCTAGTATCCCTAGAACCTCACCATCACATTGTTTCGTGTCATATCAGGACACTCATTTGGAGGGGGGTGCCCCTCTGCAGAGGTGCAGCTGACTGGGCATGATTTAGTTGGGTTGGGTTTTATGGAATATCAACAATTGATTATTTAATGACAAATCCTCTTTTTACATATTTATTAGATATATGATTTGGTTGGGTTTTATAGCATGTCGACCATCATATCTTTATGCATATGATTTGTAAACGCATAGTTTGTAGATAACATTTTTTAACCAGCCAGAGCTCATTTGTTTGCATACAGTTAAAGGGTTATACATATGATTTGTAAGTCAATAGTTTGTAAGTAATTTTATTTCTAAATGATTCAGAGCTGATTTGCTTGCACACAGTTAAATGGTTTCAAGTATTCTAAGGTAAATATTTCTATTTAGTATTAATCATTTGTTTGCATTCGTTTAAATGGTTTCAAGCATTGTTATGGAACACTAATAATTCAATTAAACATCAATGATTTGTTTGTACACAGTTTAAATAGATAGAACCCTATCAGGTGCTACCACTCTGGGTAAGAGAAGACCTGAAAGTAATGGCAATGAAGGGGAACTCCGCATTCCCCAAAGCTTCAGGATTGAAGTCTCGCCATCAGATGGTTTAATGTCATATCCAGGACGCTCTTTGTAGGGTCCTACTATTCTACAGCCCCAGGCAACTGGGCTTCATAACATTGGTGTCTAGCAACGAAAATGTCATTATATATGTTGTTGTATAGCAGAGAAAGACCACGGCACTGATGCATAAAAATATAATCAGCTTCTTTTCCTTTTATTACCCAAAATGTACGGAAGAGAAGGTCAAAGACGGCTGCACTACACACACAGGGACCGAGATACGAATCTTTAGTGAAATCTCTTCTGCTTTCAGCTTTTTGGATCGAAATGATCCTGGTTATATAATATTACGGACGTCCACACAAATTCTCGTGGTCATATCTCTTTCAGCCTGTCGCCTATACACCGCACATAGACACCTCTCATGGCATGCCACCCACGCAATTTACGCGGCATTTCGACCGAGACCATTTGTGTCCCGTTTATTTTAGGTAACAGGTGCACTTCCTGTTATTCTTATGCCCAGCGTCCGACTTCTGCAGTAGCATCCACAGATATCAAAGGGGTCAACATCCAACAATATAAGATTTAGCTAATCTGACAAACACAAATTCAGGGCCCAGGTTTGCATAATTATCCTAATTAAGTTAGAACTTAGTCAATATTAATTAGAAAAAGTGGCTAGGTGGATAGTTAAGTATTCCTACCAGCCCCAAGATTTTGAATGCTGATTTTCAAGGCAAACTCTTCCCCTACAATAGGTCTTGGGATATACTAAGCTCCATTTACAATGAGGGTGTGTATCTATTTATAGATTTAAAAATGACATACTTTTTATCAGTATAAAGAGTGGGGTAGAATTAATGGGACAGTCACTGATATTTAACGAAACTTATGTCTGTTTCATTACTTCTGCTTTAAGTTGTATTTTATTAAATACAATAAAGAAAAAAATAATTATCACCTCATTTTTTAAGAATGAAAAGAAATGGCCAAGGCTTAAATAATAGGAATAAATTCAAACTTCTTAGCACCTCACCATCACCAACGTTTCTGTGGCTATAGGGAGTGTTAAGTCACGACATTATTTTTAAGGTTCACTGACCCGAAGTGATAGTAGTTACACATCAATGAGATAAATAGATGTGTTTGAGATCATTTATGAAATGATATTTAACGACATCAATTCCTTGGTACTTAAAATATTTGCCATTAAGTATGAAGTGTTTACATGTTTAAAATGCCAGCAAATCATTAGATAGGAATAATTAATTGAAGATATTTAATTGTTAGCTAAATAAATTGATAAATAATTGAGAACAGTTGCTTGAAACTATAAAATTACAAAAAAAAAAAAAATAACAACAAAAATTGACCACAGCATTAAATAATCCAACAAGCGTTGACATGCCGTAAAACCAACCCGCTAATTTTGAATTATCAAAATATATATAAATAGATAAATACAACGAACTGATAAAAAAAAATGGTGGGGGGAAACTTAGAAAATTTTAGATGGCGAATCCTTTATTTTTGTATCGAATTTTAATATATGCAAACAACTTACCTTATAGACACATAGAGGTTATTTGATAAATTTAACAAATTACCAGAAGTTAGTTCTGAATTAAACCTAGGAAAATATAATAGCCAAGTACCCAATATCGCTTAAAATAATACTATATATATATATATATATATATATATATATATATATATATATATATATATGTGTGTGTGTGTGTATAAAATCAGTGGCGATTCTAGGTCATTAATATTATTCGGGCACATATTTTAACAATCTATTATTTGTATAATTTAGAATATAAGAATTCTAGCACCCAACAACTTTTTTTCTAAATAGAATTCATCAAATCTCTAAACCAGTGATAGTTGACAACTGACCATTCTACAAAACCAAAACGATATTTTCTTTTTAGTTGTTGTATTTTTCAAAATAAATGCATATGACACAGATAAAGCACCTGTCTCAGTCACCACTAGAATCTTTGATGCTAACCGCTTAATGTCTGGATAAATTGATCATCGACTCGCGCGCGCGCACACACACACACACACACACACACACAACATACGCACAAGCACAAGATGAAGGTCGAAACTCTTGGGGCCTTATGTAAAAAGTAAAATTAGCGATCTTGATCGAAGGTAACCCGAAGGTTCCTTTTTCAATAGCTGCTACACCGAGGTGTAGGGGAGGGCAATATTCCATTCCCTGGATTGCTTCACTTTACTCTTGATCCGTACCATATAATGCTGAGTGTTAAGCAAGGCGGCATCAAGTACCATTTTTTGAGTCTTTGGTATGACTGGACCTGGGATTGAACTCCGGTCTCTCGGACCATTAGCGAAAAACGGAAAATAAATTCATTGGTAAAGATATGGCTGTTAAGTTGATACAAAAATAATGAGTAAAACACATTTGAGATTTTTTAAAGATTATTTTTGATTATTTCAGCCAGAAAACTATTCGTCTGAATTATGTTATTTGAAGGATTTCATTTGTTTTTAGGGCAGATTTCAAGAGCCCTAAATAATTAACCATGCTTTTTTTTCTTTTCCTATAAACACCGTCAGCAAAATGTATCTAAATCCTAATTTTAAGGCATGAAACTAAAACAAATCTTGAAAAATTTAGCGAGTTGAAATAATTATAAATGATGGTTCGGGTCAGGACGTTGAATTCAACCAAAGTCAAAAACAAGTGACTTGTTCAGAGAGAGAATTTTTATTGCTTCGAAATAGATTCACTTGAGGAAATAGCTCTTCAGGCTGAGCCAGAAAAAAACTCAGAGTGTATATATATATATATATATACACATACTAGCTGTATCCAATACACGAATTGAAACTACGAATAACATTCAGTTATACATCCTTGTTGATTTTTATTACTATTCTATTAACTGGTGAATTAGACACGTACACCGAAGAAAAATATCTTGATGTCATCAAGGATACCAGGAAACAGACAGTTAATGTAATATAAGTAAAAGTAAAGTTGTCTCCCTTTAGTCGAGGACAACCAGAAGGCTCCCTTTTCAATAGCTACTACACCGAGGTGTAGGAGAGGGCGCAACTCCTTTCCCTGGATTGTTCCACTTTACCCTTGATACGTACCTTATATTGCTGAGTGTTAAGCAAGGAAGCATCAAGTACCATTTTTAAAGTCTTTGGTATGACTCGACCTGGGATTGAACCCATGTCTCCCGGACCATTGTCGAACACTCTATCCACTTGACCAATGAACCGGTAATAACCCCAAGATCGCCAGGTGCAGGTTGAGGAAGTATAGATGTCATCGAAGACACGTGGAGAAAAGTTAAGAAGTGAGTAAACAAAATGTCCTGTACTGGAAAACGAACTGTCATTAATATAGGTCTCAAGCGAAATATAAAAATGGAATGAGTAGACGAGAAATATTTATAGTAATTTTAACGGCATGTCAACCTATCGGAGTTATTCAATACCTAAAGGTTAGGGAATTGTATACATTGTATATTTATATTTACATCTTTCGTAGAGTTAGAGTTTTTTTTATATGAAGTATTCCTAATACAATCTGAACACAGTCGTATAGTTTCAAGTATTCTTATCAAACACTAATAATTTATTCACAATTGTAAGGTTTCAAGTTACTATTTTCGACTAGGACACTTTTTTTTTAGAAGAGGTGGGGTCTTACTGCAGTGCAGGGGATACAGTCAGTGTATTCTATATCTCACCGACAGTGTGAGGGAAATATTTAGATATCGTGCATAGATAATACTCAGTTATTAGACAGTTCTCTTTCAAATAGCCTTATGCCAGACGAAGACAAGATTTTTGATAAAGACATATTCATATAATCAAACATTCAAATTCACTATGTATGTAGGCAGACTTAAGAAATAATTTATGTTTTGTTTTTTTTTATAAAATTCGATATGAAAGACAAAAATTCTTTTACATTTTTCATGGAATTTTCTTAGACAATCAGGATTATTAGAGACAACGTCATGATTCCATGGCAACCAAAAAGTGGTAAGGTGTATAGAATGACAGAAGAAGGAAAGGACGATTAAAATGACTGACAGTTGGGAGAGTTGTACAATGAGAAAGTGTCAGGACTTTGTCAAGTTGTAAATATATAAAATGCATAATTAGATATCAGAGGAGGACGCATAGTTTCTGGGGGGGGGGAGCAAAGAAAATGTTCACTTAAAGAGGAGGAAGAAGAAATAAGAAAAAGAAAAGAGGTGATAGATTAATGTGGGGTTGTTTTTGGGTTTTTTTATATTCAAGAGAAGAGGAGGTCAATTTAGAAGAGTCAGCCACGAGAAGAGACAAAATTTAATATTGAAAGAGCCAATTGTAGAAATGTGTGAAAAAAGTTTATGTTCACGAATCTTAGAAAGATTTCCTGTCGAGATTGAATGTAACTATTTTAGTCTCAAAATTTCTATGAAAATCTCGTAAAAAATAGATCAGTTGTACAAGATGAGAGAAACCGCATCCGGTTGGCTGCAGTTAATAGACACAATTGAAGGCCAAGAAAGAAAATCTCGTGATACGTTCTATGACATCGAGACAGGGCCCAGTAAATAGAGTTACAGTTCCAAAAATTATCTCTGACCCCAGGATTAGGGGGTGAGTCCTCGTGTAGTAGAGACTAAAGTGCTTGACTGCGACATTGTAGTAAGCGAGTTTGAACCCCAGTCGCGTTATGCTTCCTAGGGCATTTCCTCTTTTTACGATCTTTTCACATTAACCTTAAAACAAAATTTTTTATGAATCCATTTAATTCAATCTTATTTTAATTTTTTTCTCTTCACTATTTCTTATTAGGCAATTTATTCAAAAAATATTAGCAAAAAATATATTACTATGTTAACCAAAACAAAATGTAATCGGTTTGATTTTGAAATCTGTCTTGACAGTATATTTCCAGTTCGAAGAGAAATATAGAAAAAATGTCTACCATAATTAGAAATTCCATTATTTTGAAAGTTACAATTAGATCACTTCGCATTCTCCTTGGGCACCTCGGGTGGTGTAATGGTTAGCAAGGTAGACTAGCAAACCTACACGAGTGAGTTCGATTCTCATTGGGTGCCCCATTCATGCGGCCTTGTGCAAAAAGCAAAAAGCTTAGTAAATTAACACTTTGCATTCTCCTTCATTGTCAAATCATCATCATCATCATCATATCGTGCTGGCAGCACGGATATCCCTGACCCTCTTTCGCCACTCCTCCCTATCGTTCATCGCCCTAGGTAGGTCTTCAGGACAACAACCTGTATCCTCACATAGCTGCTGAATGTACGTTCGTGCTGGTCGTCCTGCTTTTGCGCGGCCGTGTGTGGGGATCCATAAGAGTACATCTCTTATGAGTTCATCTCTGCTTCTCCAGCAATGTCCTGCATGTCTGGTTCGTCTAACTTGAATAGTTTTCGTGATAGGGGGCAGGTGGCCATACAGTTGGTGTCTTGTTGGGTGTTGCCGCCAGGACTTGTTGAGGATTGCACGCAGCATTCTTGTGTAATTGCCATCTAGTTTCTTCTCCAGCCGTTTTGTTAGCGTCCATGTAGTGCATCCATATAGCAGTATCGATGTGACCGCTGCCTGGAAGAAACTGCGTTTCATTTTATCGGTTAGGTCTGATTTCCATATAGTCGATAGCCTATTGATAGCTGTCCATGCTTTCGTTAACCTCGTTTCGATGTCCTTTTCGGTTGATTCGACGCTGCTTCCTAGGTACGTGAATTTGTCTACTAGTTTAAGAGGGGTTCCTTCTAGAGTGGAGATGTCCCCCGTTTGGTTATAGCACATATATTCCGTTTTATGTGCATTAACATGGAGGCCTATGCTTGCTGCTGTTCGTTCCAAACTATGCAGAAGTGTTTCGGCTTGGTCAGGTGTATTTGCCAGTATCGCTATGTCATCGGCGTAGTCGGCGTCGGTAATTGTTGTTGCGGGGTATCTTCTGCTTCTTTTCTTCGTCAGTTCGAAGCCATTCTCTTTGATTTTGTCAATCGATGTTCTAAGTACGTAGTCTAGACAAATGATAAAGAGATACGGAGCCAGCGTGTCTCCTTGTAGTACTCCTGCTACTATGTCGAAGTATTCTGTGTCTCCATCTGGTGATCGTACTTTTACTTTAGTGTTTCTATAGAGAATCGTTATTGCCGCTACGGTTTCTTTAGGTATGCCGTACGCTAGTAGGATTTGTTCCATCTTTCCTCTGTGAATGGAGTCGAAAGCCTTGGTAAAGTCGACAAATATTAATGTCGCTTGTAGGTTCTTTGCCCGTACACCTTCAAGGATTCTGCGGATGGTTAATATTTGTGAGGTCGTAGATCTATTTCTTCGGAAGCCATTTTGGTTTTTTCTAAGTATGTTGTCGATTTTGGGTTCTATTCTGTTTCGTAGTAGGGCATTGTAGATTTTGGCAGCTATGGATGTAAGTGTTATGCCTCGGTAGTTTTTGGCTAATCCGAGGTCCCCCTTTTTAGGGAAGGGGAGTATGCATCCCTTCGTCCATCTATCTATCGGATTTTGATTGTATACTGCGTTGCAGTGTCGGAGCAGTATGTCGTCGAATTGTCTGGTCTTCCATACTTCCGGGGGAATTTCGTCCAGTCCTGCAGCTTTTCTATTTTTAATTTTTCTGAGAACCGAGTCGAGTTCTTCTTGTGTGAACGGTCCAAGTTTAATGTCTAATTGTTTGCTAATTATTCTGGTGATTGGTTCAGGCGTTATTTTTGGTGGGTTTCCAAGTAAGTTTTCGAAGTGCTGTTTCCACAGTTTTATTCTTTCTTGTTGGTTTGCTGCTTTAAGTTTTGCTTTGGCCGTGTTCTTTCTTCTGCTCACTTCGTTTATTGTTTGCCAGGCAATTCTAGATTGTCTATCTTCCACCGAGTCTCTAATCTTATCTATCTGATTTTGAATGTATTCTGTCTGTTCCTTTATATATATGCCTGTTAATTGATATTGTGCCGTTTTTAGTTTTAAGGCATTTGTGTTTGTTGGGTTTTTTCGATAGTTTTTGGAGGCTGTTTTCACTAGTGCACGTTTTTCTCTCACCGCTAAAGTTTCCCATGGGACTCTATATTTAGTTTTAATTTTTGTTGGAATGTATTTTGCTGCTGCCTCGAGGTGTGCATTGACGAAATTTTCGTATTCGTCGTTTGGTGTACTTTTTTCCGTCTTTTCTTGTAGTGTTTCGAATCTGTTTCTTAATTCTAATACGTATTTATCTCTTACATCTTTGTTGTTTAATAGGGCCCAGTCATAGTGTTTGGTGGTCGCTGTTCGTTTGTCGTTTTTTCGTAGGCTTAACCGTATTTTCGCCGTGACTATTCGGTGATCGGTGGACACACCCTCAAAAGAGGAGTATGCCTCGCAATTCAATGCACTATTCTTCCATTTCTTGTTTATAAGGACGTAGTCTATCTGAGCTTTAGTATTGTTTGCGTACGTGTATGTCCATAGTTTGCCCTCTCTTTTTTGGTAGTTTGTATTGAGGCATGCTAATCTATTTTCTATCATGAAATCTGTTAGATGTTGCCCATTTCTATTTGACGTGTTGTGGAGGCTGTTTTTGTTGTTTCCGTTTTTCCCGATTTGTGCATTCATGTCTCCGCCAATGACTAACATGTTGTGTTTCGGGATGCTACGCACTAATGAGGATAACTCATCGTAGAAGGTGACTATTTCATTTTCTTCACTAACATTGGTGGGGCTGTAGCATGAGACGATTGTTGCTCTGGGGTTTCCGTTAAATGTAGCTACCATCATTCTAGGTTGTATTTTCTCTATGCTATTAAGCGTTTTTAGTGCTCTAGGTCCTATAAGCAATCCTACCCCTCCCACTGCGGCGTTGACAGAGTTTTTCCATGCGGATACAGTGGCGAGCGACCATCCATTGCTAGTTTCGTGATATTTGATATCTTCTGTGTGTGTGTATCTGTGTTCTTGTATGCATATTATGTCTATTTTATGTTCTTCGGCCGATGCGATTAGCTCTGGGAGTTGTCCTATTCTATTTAAGGTTCTTACGTTAAATGTGGCTATTTGTAGTGTTTGCTTGCATTTTAGTAGTTTTGATTGTTTGAGCTCTGTAGCTGATTTTTCGAACACCGAGGCCAGGGCTCCAACCTCAGCAGGACGCGCCCCTTTTTTACCCGCGCGAAGAGCGATGCGGTTTGTGTAAGTGGTTTGAGTGTGGGTCATGGTTATCTTTCGATGGCTGTTTTATTCTCTTCTATAGAAGCCACTCTTATAGAGGAGCAGCAGTAGTTCCCCGATCGAACTGTCGATCCTGAGCGAAAAGTCTTCAGACTCACGTCCAGGACCCATTTGGGTATTGAGTTTGGTCGTCCATTGTTTTATTCAAATACCTTTACGTACATCATGCTGCTTCCCATGTGTACATTTAAAAAAAAAAAAAAAAAAAAAAAAAAAAAAAAATTTAAAAAGAAAAATAAATAAAAAAAAAAAAAAAGAAAAGGGTGGGGGAATTTGTTTTAAGTTTTAACTTAGTTAAAGTCCAACATTAAGGTACTTTCTTAAGACTTTCACTAGTACTGACTTATACTTTTACGAATTTTTAAATTATTCGATAGAAGATATTCAAAAACATTCTGCCTTGTTCGCTGACATGTGGATAGGCTTAATATCAAATTGGCTTTATAGTAGAGTAAGCGTGCCTTTACATTTAAAACGCATAGTTTAAGCATTATTTCACAAACAAAATACAGCATAACATTTTGTAAAATTCAGCATTTTAAATTGGAATTAAAGACATACTGACCAATATTGACATTTCTTCCACTCGGCTCCTGAGTTCAAAAGCTCTTCTTCGTTTGGACTTTTATTTACTACTGATATTTTAGGTAGCTTTGGGGGTGGCGGTCTACTCTTGACACTTTTTTTTATAATTCTTGTCACTCGTCTTTCTATACCTTCTAATCTCAATATTATACCCCAATTTCAATAACTATTACGTTCACTTTTGGACTAATTCCCTTGAGAAAGGTATGAACTCCCTTATCCCCCCCACCAGGTTATGGATTCAATAGTACCACAACTGTCCTTCTGCAAGGATGATTTTGGCGTTAAATAACCTATCTAGATTGATATGCCATTGAAGAAACTATACAAAACTCCAGGATCATCATCTGAAAAAATGTTGTTGGAAGTGCTACGGCAGGTACATTTCGGCAAAGTATTAGCATAATGGTCTGAGTGTTCGCTAATGGCCCAGGAGATCGAGGTTCAATCTCGGTTCGAATCACACTAAAGATTCAAAAAATGGTATTTGATGTCTCCTTGCTTAACACTCAGTATTAGAAGATATGGATCAAGAGTAAGTGGAGCAATCCAGAGAAAGGAGTAGCACCCTCTCCTACACCTTGGTGTCGTAGCTATTGAAAAAGGAGCCTTCGGGTCTCCCCTGACTACGGTCGGCTGACTAACATATATAATACAGTATTGCCCATAAATAGATATAAAATGTTGATTGATTGGTCTTGACGGTACGTCAACCCGTTTAGTGGTTAGGGAATCGCATTCATTTTACGTGCTGTATAGCAGAGAAAGACAAAAACGCTGATGTATAAAGATATAATCTTTTCCTTTAATTACCCAAAATTTACAAATGGGTAGAGTGAGAGAGAGGGCTGAGGCACAAATCTTCAGTGAACAGTTTTCGTCTTCCTTCAGTCCGAGTCGAAATCTTCCTGGTTATATAATATCCCGGACGCCCATGTAAATTCCCGTGGTCACACCTTTTTCAGCCTACCGCTTACACGTTGTCCGTTGACACGCCTCCTTCTAGCATGTCACCCACGCAACTTACGCGGCATTTCAGCTGAGAACACGTGTGTCCTGCTTACTTTTGGTATCAAGTACATTTCCTATCATTTTTGTCCCTAATGATCGACTTCCGCAGCTGCATCGACAGATGTCAAAGGGGTCTTCAAGTTAATATCCAACAAACGTTCATATTTACATTTTTTGTGTAGTTATTTAAGTTGTTTTTTTTTGTTGTTTTTTTTGTCCACAGTCTTATTGAATATGAATATTTTTTAAGCAGATCTGTTTGACCCACAGATGGGACCCTAACAGATACAACTGCCCAGTATCAGATTGGACCTGGGAGTAATGGCAAAGAAGAGGTACTCCACAATCCCCAAATCTATAGAGCGTTTCAATCTAAACCAAAGATAAGTAAAGTTGGCAACCTTAGTCGAGGATGACCCGAAGGCTCTCTTTTCAATAGTTATTACACAGAGGTGTAGGGGATGGCGCTACTCCTTTCCCTGGATTGCTCCACTTACCCTTGATTCTTACCTTATATTGCTGTTAAGCAAGGAAGCATCAAGTGCCATTTTAAAAGTCTTTGGTATGACTCGACCTGGGATTGAACCCTGGTCTCCCGGACCATTGGCAAACACTCAACTCATTAGGCCAATGACCTCGTGGAACATTATACAATCGAAACAGACATTATTAGATGTTATTTCTAATCAAACTCTACATGATTGACACTGTAACCAAAAATATAAATTTGTAGCAGCACAAAAATAAATATATCTCTTTAGGGAGGCAATAATTATCTTCTTTAGAGAATGAGCAAGTCCGTTAAGCAGCTCGTGGAGCGTCATATGACGCTCCAGAAAGACCCATTCTCGATCTCTTATGCCTCTGTTTTTTTTAAACAGGAAAGACGTGTCTCAGACCCTTCTGGAGAAAGTAAAACCACGTGGTTATTTTACTTTATTTCATCAAGAAAGTCCCCTCTCTATTTGGTACCCCCCTTACACATACTACTTGTTCATGTGTTTATCATTATCTGTTGGGACACATTGGGCATTATTTCTTTCAATACTACTTGTAAATTGTACATTAAATGTTTTTTCATGTTTAAATAAGCTTATCTTGTCTTTCTGTTTACTAAGTATATCATGGATATGCTAATACGAACATTGGTTCTTAGTGTGTAGGGACCCAATTCAATTTCCTTACCACCAAGCTTACCAATAGCTCCAATATAATATCCAATTTTAGTTTTGATTAAAAAGTTTCAATGTTGTGTAGAGTTTGGTAATGAATAATATCCAATAATATCCGTTCTGTTTGTATAATGTTACACTAGAAATAATAAAATCCTGGTATTTCAGTTTAAAATAAAATCAACTTTTCATTAAAAAATTGTTAAGTCCTGACTCCTTTTTAGGTGTCCTGTAAATCTAATAATCAAACAAAACAAGACAAAAAAAAGCCCCCCCCCAAAAAAAAGGTACAATCAAGAAATAAGAACTTTGGCTAAGCTTTGTTTACTCTAGCACATAGACCTCAGGCAAGACCAGGTATCCCGTCAAGTTCGTTGTTGCTTAACTCCGGTGGTCTTGCGGAAACGGTAAGATGTTTAGGGCCATGAAAATGTTTAAAGTAATTTTGAAGGAAGATTTATCTGATTAGGAAAGAACTGAGTATATATATAAGATCTATGAACAAAAAGACATGAAAGGATATTACACGAGTTATCTGCCCTTCGTTTCGATTCCATTTGGAATTGATGTTGACAGTATTTTTGTTATAACTTTCGTCTTACGTTATTTATCAATAATATTCCATGAAAGGAAGAGAAAGTTGCCCAATAATTACATAAAACGTCAAAACAAAAATAGGAGAACATGTGTTAGTATTCCGATTTCAATATTTATAAGGGGTGGAGTAAATTCCTTAAGGATATTTCGTAATATGAAAAGTCAGAGAGCTTTTCGATATTATATTCATGTAGAAGACGAGACGAATTCCATACGAAAGAAATCACACCCGGTCGGTGAGGCTTAGAATACGCTGACTGGATTCCCTGCAGATGGGTGAGACTCCCCTCCCCCAAAGGAGATGTCCTAGATATAACACTAAACTGCATCTGATGGTGATCCAGAGTGACAGAACCTATTAAGGTCCCATCTATGGGTCAAATAAATCTCTTTACAAAAAGAAATTGAAGAAACTACACAAACAAAATGTAAATATAAACTTACAATGTACGCAATTACCTAACCTTTAAGCATAAAATAACCCTAGATGAGTTGACATGCCGTTAAAATCAATTAATAGGCTATATAAAGAAACGCACCTTTTAAAGCACCGTTTTTTTTTTAAATACCCCACAAATCGTCTAATTATCAGAATTCAAAACCATTTTTAAAATTTAACAGCAATAAAAGATGAGATTTCTTTGAAACCACATTTTCTCCCCAAATTCGGAAGTTTTTAAAAAATTATTTTGTTATCATGATATTCGTTTTGTTAATTTGGCCCCTTTAATGAAGGTAAATAATTTTTTAAAATGTTCTAAAGATAACTCTATCGAGAATTAGGTCTCGTGTAGATTCTTTTTAATAACAGTTTGTCTTTTTTGTTAGTACGAATGCCTTATTTTTCAAGTTGAAAAAATTAAAATAAAGCAAAATATTTCTCTTCCATGCATTTGTTTTTTATTTTATTGTCTAGTCGATATCGTCCAAACGGGGGTCAAAGCTCAAAGTAATTTCTAATAAAGTAAATTGGGAATGGATCGAAAGTTTTTACTATGAACATTAACATATCCGCTCTTGAGCAACATTTTCCAAAATGAATATGAAATAGCTTTCTGATACCATCGACATAAATGTGAAATAGTTTTCTGATACCATCGACATAAATGTGAAATAGCATTCTGATACCATCGATAAAGATATGAAATAGCATTCTGATACCATCGACATAAATGTGAAATAGCATTCTGATACCATCGATAAAGATATGAAATAGCATTCTGATACCATCGACATAAATGTGAAATAGCTTTCTGATACCATCGATATAAATGTGAAATAGCATTCTGATACCATCGATATAAATGTGAAATAGCATTTGGATACCAGCGACATAAATATGAAATAGCATTTGGATACCAGCGACATAAATGTGAAATAGCATTTGGATACCAGCGACATAAATGTGAAATAGCATTTGGATACCATCGAGATGAGTTGCGTTCTGTTATATATTGACCCTTGACAGAGCCGTCAGTCAAGAGATGCACGTGTGTAAATAAGTGGAAGAACAGCGGAAGCAGGTGGATGTTAGAAAATAATATAACCAGGTGCCCGGACGGTTTGATTCAGTTGGAGACAGGATGCCAGCGTGAGGACCAGCTTGCAGACTGAGGGCTTTGTAGCCCTCAGTGACCCACGGTTAAGCAACCCCAATCAAGATGAGAAAGAAGTGCTGCTATGGTCGAGAGAAGAACTTGGAGTCAGTATAGCAGTCCGTCCTTGTCTCCACTCATTTCTTACACTCAACAAATATCACCTCTTCGAAAATAAAGTGTGAGAGATTTATATAAAGAAGTGAATTCGTTCGTTATTGAAGTCGTCATTATCAGTTGATTATATTCCCGTGAATATTTGTATACGCGTAGTATACTATACAACAGTTCCACCATCTACAATGCATACTTTAATCTCATAGGTGATTATGTTGGGTCACTTATTCAGAAGGTACTTTCTCATTTTAGAATTTAGTGGCTTTCTTATAAGACCGTTTTTAAACAGCACCATTGGTTCATGCGTAAGTGATCCTATGTGAAGTGATCCAGAATGTTTTTATCACTTCGAATATTCAGATAATTGTCTTCTTCATTGTTATACACACAATGTTTCGGCCGATGCTGTCAATTAGAGCAAACGAGACCAAGTCTAATAACACCACGTTCTCTTGTAACAATGATCACATCAGCAACAGGTGTATTATTAGACCATTCTACAAACTTAACCCAAAAACTCTTCTTTTAACAGTACGAAATCCAAAGTGGGAAAACTGTTCATTCATCCACGGGTAATTTTTACGGAACTTCATGACTGTTTGCTGACAAAATCTTACAATTTTGCAGTTGCAACGAAAAATATTGTCATTCTTATCACAGTTGCGAGGTGGAGATACCAATTCCTGGTTTTCTCAGCAGTCGTGTAATCTTTCATTAATTCTATGTAGCGTAAATAGACACCAATACTTCGCAGTGCGGAATTGGGATTATAGATCATTGATAACTTCTTTGGGTTTCTCGAATAGTATGTAAAGGGCTTTAGATTGTTCAATATGAATTTTTGATGACATTGACTGAGAGACCACCGTGTTCAAGAGAGCTTCAGCTTCCTTCTCTCTGATTTGGTGAGTTTACTTTGTGCACTTTCAGGCTGTTCTTCTTGGAGAGGGGGGGGTAATATCATTTGGATTCCAATCCAATATAAGAAGAAAGAATACAGATGTTTACTCAGCCCTGTTTTTGACATAAAACCAAATCAGTTAGGACGACTATTTCGTTGTACAGAGTTGGGTGAGTGACAAAGGACATTGATGTAAGAGATTGTTGGTACGTCACGTGACGGTTCAAGAGTTAGAAACTCTTTGAAAATTACTTTAGAAAGGCCGGTTTCCTCGTGGTTTACAAAATGTATGATGGGCAAACCTTTGTCCTTTTTGATATCTGCAACCTTTTCGCGTTTTTTTTTTAATTGCTAACATAGTCAATGATGTTGCAACTCCTTCTGCATGTTAACATGTCGTTGTACAAATGATTCCCGTGTCGTGTCAAGATCCTTTACCATCAAGATTTGCAGAATTGTGATCCACGTTATCTGCTTTTCACTGTGTGAATCAACCTGGAAGAAGCGTTTTAAGGATGTTAGCTATTTTTTCAATTCACCAACACTGACTGCTTGAATCTTGAAACTTCATCACACCCCACGCAAAAACGAAGACGATTTGTGTAATCAACCATTTTTAACCAAAGACATGATCTAACTGAACTGTTAAAGCAAAAGGCACCAGTGCTATCCAAGACTTTTGTCTGGTTATCTGCGCGATACGATTGGCCAATGTTGACAGATTTTGTTTTAGATTTCACAACACTCTTCATTAGCAAATACAGATACTTTGGCAACCATTCAGATCCTTTTACAATGTTCGCAATTTCACCATCAGATGGATAATTTTCGCACTAATAATTTGTTGATCGTATGTCATTTAAGATTATCTTTGCAGCTGTTTGGGTAATGCGTTCTGCCTCGTCTTCAATGGAATCTTTTCTACTCTCTTACCAAACATCACATAGTAGGCAATTAGCGATATTTTTAAAACAACGTTATTTTTTCCCATTTACTTCCCAAAAAATAGACATGTTGTCGATATTTCTCGTTTAATCTAGCTTTCAACCACTTGGGTGTGTAAACATTGTCGCTACCATCAAGAATAATTATTTTTTCATGAAGCTCATTCAAGGAACGGAATTCAGTCTTTGTCTTCAACCATTCACAGAGCAACTTTCCTCTACAAGGTGTCGACCTACTCGAGTTGATTACTTTGCTACTTTTGAAAATCTGCTTCTTATTTGTCTAAATTTCTGAGAGGATACTTGATAATTTTTATCAGTTAGAATATTCAGACTATTGTCTTCATCTTCAATGTTATACTCACAACATTTCGGCTGATATGTCCTTCGACCTTCTTCAAGTGTTTCATGTCAAACTCAGGAACCTAGGTAGAACCTCGAATTGAACACTTTATTCAATTCCACGTGTTTTAATTCCGTTAACCATGACCGGGTACAAGTGTTAAAGTATAGTAGGTATTCTTGCTATTCTTACTACTAGTTGGGATTGAACCTGCAACTTTCAGATGTCCTGCTGGACACAGAGCGCGGTGGATATAAGGCGTTTGGTTGAAAAGTGCTTCTGAGTGAAATGATTTGGAGGTTGTCTTACATTGCTGATAAAAAGTTCGTATTTTTCTTTTTGCACATACCTATCAATCAATCAATCAATCAATCAATCAATCAGAAAAAAACATTAATTTCAAATCTGACAAATTCCCTGAGTCGAGAAAGCTATTCTAAATACAAAGCAAGCAAAATATTTATTTAAAAATTATTTTAACGAGCGGGACCACACAAGCTTACTTGTACAAAAGAAAAATAGATAAGAGGAGAAAGAAAAAACCATCAGTGAAAAGGAGGAGAAACCTGAAAGGAAAAGGAATTGAATTTTCAAAACGAGAAAGAGAGAGAGAGAATTTATTCTCATCTCCATGAGGGGCAAATACAACACAGACTCAAAATAAAAGTAGGGACCCTTACGGTTTCGTATGGCTACAGACAAAAATTGTCTGCTTCTGTCGGTATTTCCCTTTATTATACCACAGGCATCGTGATATGACCCTGACCCTATCCCGCTTTAAGTGCAAAAGAAAAATGTAACCTGAGTAGATAACCTCTTCGGTACTTATGCATCTATGTTACCGCAAAAAAGCCGAACTTTCCCGAGCGTTTCCGGGTTGATAACGGAAAGAATCGGAATATTCCGGAATGAAATTTAAGCAAGCAGACGATAAAATAAGTCAACCAATTTGTTGACAAAACGCATAAAGACAAAAAAAAAAAAAAAAAAAAAATGAAAGAGAAAAAGACAATTTTTAATGGATAATGTTACCAACCTTTTCAGGAGAAAAAGAATAAATCAACAGTAAATGTATGGTAATTTTCAAAATGAAAAAAATAGTTTGAATTTTTATTCTATCAATTTTTTTTTTTTTTTGGCGGGGGGTTGTGTATAATTTTTTTGTCTTTTTAAATAATTTTTTCGTATTTATGCAGTTATTGTACCGTGCAGAAGTAATAACGTGTTAATTTAGAAATCCATTCTTACCATGGGGAGGGGGGTGTTTTGTAACTATTCTGTACTTTCGCCTAACAATTTAATAATAATAGTCCAGGTCCTGCATTTGGTGTAACGGCATCTCCAGGCATAACTTTTCCTCATTTTTTTAGGTGTCAAGGATGCTTACACGCCCGGCAACTTTTAATTTTGTCAATAAGTTTTTTTTCTTGACAGAATTGGATCACCATTTCTGCACATTGTAGATTTTCGTTTAGCTGCGTTAAATTCATGTTTACACTTGTTTGTAACTTTGTAAACAAATTGATTGATTTATTTTATCTTAAATTTGATTAGCTAGGCGTTTCGGCATACTCCGATTCTTTCCGGAAACGCTCAGGAAAGTTCGGCTTTTTTGCGGTAACATAGATGCATAAGTGCCACCTCTTCCCCCCCCCCGCAACATTTCTCAACCAAAAGCCGGAAAGAAAATGAATGAGATTAAAAGAACGACATGGACAATTTGAGTTGTTTTAACACGATGTCCGTTAAAGAATAAAATAAATCTACAGACACTGTGGAGTATAATGCTCAGTGAGCCTGGCTAGTAGATAATTACTGAATTTGATTCTCAGTGGTCGCCCCCATATGTCTGTCCTTGTACCAAACTAAGCGAAACTTAATAGATGGCAAAATTATTATTTTGTAAGTTTGTTTGTATGATTCCCGGCCTTTCAGAATTGGAAATAGTTTCGGTTTCTGACCGAGAAACATACATGATAAGCCAGAAGGAACAGAGAAATTTTTTAGTTTGGTTTTATGACACATCAGCCATTGTAAGTTAGAAGAAGGAAATTACTTAATAAGTAATTAATACTCACCAAAAAGGGGGGGGGGGCAGACAGATGCTTCTCTTGCTATTGACATTCCACAGAGTAACTCTACATAATGGGATTTTCTTTGTTGAATAAAAGTTTTAGCCTTAATCTTTTTCTTTTTGAAAAATCGTATTAGAGTCATCAGGAGAGAATGTGCAACGTTTCGGGGTCTTCCTCTCAACAGCTCTATTTGCATACCACCCCCTCATTGAATATAAATGTATATATCACTGGGGCCCTATTAGTTCTTTAGTAAGCTTAGCTTAGATGTTGATTCAGAATCGTAACGGCGAAATAATTAAAAAAAAAAATAACTGCGTGCATTATGAGCATATTACGGTTTACCGAACTTCATTTTGAATTGTTCCACGGAATATTTCGTTTGTTCTATATCCACATGGAACAATTTTCCGTTATTTCTATGAGGTGTTTTATACATTTGGCTCAATTACGCCTTTTGATTCCGATTTGACTCAGAAATTGGTACAGAGTGCCTGCTACAAAACCTCTTGCTCCTATCTACACCTTTCACGATAACGCGGTACCCTTCCTTTTTCTAGCTTTTTTTCAAGATCTTCGTATTTGCTGGTTTTATGTTCGTAGCTTAGATCCACCCGGCTTTCATATGGTATTGATAGTTCTACCATGATGATTTTAAGGCCCGCCCTTGACAAAAGAACAGTGTCTGGTCGTAGACCTTTGCTGGATATTGTTTTTGAGTAATTGTTATGCCATCCTGGTAGGTCGGCAGATACCTCCCCAATATCCACTTTATCCAAGAAGGTTTTGACCGGGTACAGTTCGATGCTTAATTGTTTGCTTAGAGCCAGCGTATATTCTGCCAACTCGCTGAAACAAATTTCTGGGTTGAAATAGTTGATTCTGATTTCATATAACTCTATAAATTTGACCAACTCTTCCAATACTTTGTCGTGCCTCCAGGTGTATCTCCCATTTCCAAGAGCTGTCTTACAGGAGCTGAGGACATGCTCCAATGTTTGTGGTTTGTCATTACATAGAGGAGAGGGAGGATCACTTTCTTTCTTCCATTTAAAAAGATTGTTTTTAGAAGAAAACTGGTTGTACATAGAGCGTATTAGAAAACTCAACCTGAGAGGAGCTATCTGCCATATGTCGTTCCAAGTAATAGACTTTTACAAAGTCTCCTCCCAGTTTAACCATTGGCCTAGTTGGGATTGCTGAACTCCTTTTAGGAATATTTCATTGTCAACCTCGCTCCTTACATCCTGAAGAACCATATTCCGGCCATTTTTATTTAATGCCAAATCCATTTTCATACCTATAAACACTTCAATTTCAAATGATTTCGTTTAGCATAAGTATGCAGTTTAGATGTCAAAACAGTCCTATTCCAAGCAATTCAGTTTAACATAAGTACACAGTTAAGTTCTATTTGAGCCATAGATAGGACTCTTATCAGGTGCTACCACTCCGGGCCAGAGTGGACCTGGGAGCGATGGCAATGAAGGAGTACTCCGTATTCCTCAAAGCTCCAGCATTACTGGAACCTCACCATCAGATTGGTTAGTGTCATATCAGGACATTCCTTAGGGAAGTCTTACCTCTCTGCAGAGAAGCAGTCGGTGTATTCTACAGCCAACTGGTAAGTGTCATATCCAGGACATTCGTTAGGGGAGTCTTACCTCTCTGCAGAGAAGCAGTCGGTGTATTCTACAGCCGACTGGTAAGTATCATATTCAGGACATTCGTTAGGGGAGTCTTACCTCTCTGCAGAGAAGCAGTCGGTGTATTCTACAGCCAACTGGTAAGTGTCATATCCAGGACATTCGTTAGGGGAGTCTTACCTCTCTGCAGAGAAGCAGTCGGTGTATTCTACAGCCGACTGGGCAAGAAAATTAAGAGAGGCAAATGAGACAAGACAAGAAAAAGTGAGAGATCGGAATAGGAGAGGAAAACGAACAAAAACTATTAACAAAGCTTTGCTTAGTTGTTGCACAAGTCCGGACGTATGAGGTACCCAGTGAGATTCGAACTCATTAGTAATGATTTGCTAGTCTAGCTTGCTAACTATTACACCATACGACCTCCCCTCAAAAAAAAAAAAAGAAAAAAAAAAAAAGAAAGCATAGCGAAAATTTGACAAAAGGTCTCAAATTGACTATTCAGTAGCAACAGATTGGGCGAGTAAGTTTAGTTAAGATATTATTGGCTTAGTGCCAGAAAGATTCCCCGACTCCAGCCAGCACTTGCCTCTTTACCTAAAAAGGGCGAGGGCCAGGTTTATTACTCGGAACCTGTGGCGCCCCTAAAGGAGAATGCCGACGGGATCATGCATTTTTTGTAATGGCCACACACGAGTCATGATTCGTGACCTCTCACTATAAAATGACTTCATGTGACTTCTGACTTCGTAGGAAGCCGCAAAAATATTAGCTTGTTAACCATTACATCATGATTAAGAGAGAGAGAGAGAGAGTCGTATAGCCCAGTCGGCTGGGGCTGTAGAATACACTGACTGCACCTCTGCAGAGGGGTAAGACCCCCCCTGACGAGTGTCCTGGATATGACACTAAACAATCTGATGGTGAGGTTTTCAGTAGTGCTGGAGCTTTGGGGAATGCGGTGTACCCCTTCTTTGCCATCGCTCCCAGGTCCATTCTGGCCCGGAGTGGTAGCACCCGATAGTTCTATTTAACCCATAGATAAGGCCCTAACAGCATACTTATGCTAAACTGAATTGTTTGAGTAAACTGAATAGCTTGAAATAGAAATGTTTTTGACAATTAAACCGTACTTACATTTAAACTGCGTTCTTATGCTTAACTGAATTATTTGAAATAGAACTGTTTTTCGACATTAAAACTGTATTTACACTTAACTGAATTGTTACATATAACTGCTCGAATAGTTTGAAATAGAAGTGTTTTTGACAATTAAACTGTGTACTTATGCTAAACTGAATTGTTTTAAATAGAACAGATTATTTACATAAAAATGGATTTGGTGTTAAATAACCCACTAAATAACCTATGCCATAAAATCCAACAAACCAACCAACGGAGAGACGTAGCCTAAAGCTACTACTACTACTACAGCCCTTTTCCGAACATTTCTTTTACCACTACTACTACTACTACTACTACTACTGCCCCTTTAAAGCATTTATCTTACCAAAAACAAACATTTTCAGAGCAAGCCAATTACCGCAGTGCAGGTAGAATTCACAGGCCGACTACCAGCCAAATGTAACAAACGTAACCCAAGGTTACTTCACCAGCTTGCTTGCAGCAAACGCCGACCAAACTCCGAGTCAGCTGCCGATCAACCAACGGGACATCGACAAGCTAGCCTCAGAGACCCAACATGTTTAACCCTTGGGTCGCCTGCCGGCAACCTGGCTTCATGGCTGCACTAACAACCTCTTCAAGCATTATCCAGACTCGCTGTCGTCAAGAACGATAAGACAGTCGAATCTACGCTTTAGGTGTAAACAAGAATTTTTCTCACTTCTTGCCTGATAAAAATTGCCTCTTTTATCATAATCACTTTGCCTTAGCTGTTGTCATTTTTATTTCAAATGTCTGCGGGATCGACATATTCATCGGTCCCAGAGAGAGAGAGAGAAAGAGAGAGGGGGGCGCCTTGATATGAAGAGATATTGAATGAAAGATTAAAAAAAAAGGTAGGGATGAAAAAAGCATTAAATTGTGATGCTTAAAAATTCTTCAAAGACAGAGAGAGAGAGAGAGAGAGAGAGAGAGAGAGAGAGAGAGAGTAAAAGAAAGATAACAGAGGAAATTGTTAATTCTTTATTCACGTATGAAAGGAATCCAAATTTTTATAACATTTAGATTAAAAAACAACAACTGACGAACAATAAGCATAAAAATGGATAAGGGAGACAATGAGAAGATACGGAAATTCAGACATGAGACAATGGATAATTTTAGTTGTCAACATCCGTAGAATTTGTACAGAGCCAGGAAATAATTAATCAAAAACTCTTTTTGTACATTTCAATTTAATCCAGTATCCTCACCGCAACAAGATTGATTGAATCTTTATGAAATTATAGTTTTGAAACGTCTATACGAACGAACACGCACACACAAACAAACACACCTCTGTGTGTGTGTGTGTGTGTGTGTGTGTGTGCGTGTGTGTGTGTGCGTGTGTGTGTGTGTGAAAATGTACAGAAATGACAAAACACAAGGTCTTCAGATTATGATTTTATTGATAGAATTATTTGCCAACGTTTTACGTTTCAGTTTCTAGACCTTCATCAGGGTGAATGAGTTATTAAATGAAACGAAAAAGACAAGAAAGTTTTAAAACATTCTATTTCCATTAACAGAGTTCTATTTCAAATTAGTGCCGAAGAGTTACAAAATTCCTTATTTAAAACAATTTGGCTTTATCGTTAATATATACGCAGATAGATAGATAGATAGATTGGACAGATATAGAAAGAAGAAGGCTAACACTGAGAAAGACATGAAATGTTTATGATAGGTAGATATGAACTAGATAATATAAATATTAAGACAGATAGATACGTATCTTAGTATATATATGTGTGCGTGTGTGAAAATGTACGGAGATGAAAAAACACAAGATTCTCTGATGATGATTTTATTGATAGAATTATTTGCCAACGTTTTACGTTTCAGTTTCTAGACCTTCATCAGGGCGTATGAGTTATTAAATGAAACGAAAAAGGTGAGAAAGGTTGAAAACATTCAATTTCTATTGGTAGCGTTGTTTCTAATTAGCGTGATGCAATTAGCATGTCAAAATTTATTTCTTAAAAAAATCCTGATCACATCTATCCATCTATCTATCTTGCTCAGTCGGCTGGGGCTGTAGAATACACTGACTGCACCTCTGCAAAGGGGTAAGACTTCCTCAATGAGTTTCCTAGATATGACACTAAACAATGATGGTGAGGTTCCTGTAATGCTGGGGATTTGGGGAATACGGAGCACTCCTTAATTGCCATTGCTTCCAGGTCCTCTCTGGCCCGGCGTGGTAGCATCTGATAGGGCCCTATCTATGGGTTAAATAGAACTAACGGCATACTTATGCTTAACTGAATTGTTTGACTAAACTGAATAGCTTGAAATAGAAATGTTTTTGACAATTAAACCGTACTTACATTTAAACTGCGTGCTTATGCTAAACTGAATTATTTGAAATGGAACTGTTTTTTGTCATTGAAACTGTACTTACACTAAACTTATTAGTTTAATATAGAACTATTTTGACATCTGTGTGTAAACAAAATCTGTACTTATACTAAACTGAATTAGAAATGTTTTTTTCACAATTAAACTGTACTTACATTTAAACTGCGTGCTTATGCTAAACCGAATTGTTTGAAATAAAACTGATTATTTACATAAAAATGGATTTGGCGTTAAATATCCTACAAAGGTTGATATGCCATAAAACCCAACCAATCTATCTATCTATCTGTGTGTTAGAGCGTGTTCATATTTTATTTCAGTGTTAGCCTTCTTTCTCTGTTTAATTCGACTATTAGTTTATCCATATTTCTAAACGTATATGAACGATGAAGTCGAATTATTTTAAATAAAGGATTTTGTAACTTTTAAGAACTGATCTGACTAAATAAGGAGACAAATTGAAAAAAAAAACAAACCCAAAAACGGATCTTATTTTAGCATTGTGGTTTGAAACGATACAATATTCAACAATTTTCCGACATTTTTTATTACGTATACAAACTAACGTTTTGACATCTTTGAAATTAAAGTTGTGATAAGTTTCCAAATTATGTTTGACCAAACCATTATTTAGGTTTGTTCTTTTAAAATCTTTTGTGTAATCGTAAATTCGTTTATTATCAAGACAACGAGAAGTTTCACCCACATTTTTTTTTACAATCCAGACATGGAATTCCATAAATTCTTGCTCTGGATTCGATGTGTGTATCGTTATGTTATTTAATTAATTGAATTAGATACAATGTTTTTCATCTCTCTCTATCTCTTTCTATATGTATAGGGAGAGAGAGAAAGAGAGAGGATGCGATGGGTATATTGTTACGCTTTTAAATCATCAATTTCACGCATGCGCATTGTTTCAGGTTTTGTCTACTGTGCAGCAAATAAGAGTCAATTGGACACCTGTCTGTGAGGAAAGCAGCACCATAATGCAATTTCTCCTTCCGGGAGTTTTGAAACGGCATGCAGTACAGTTTGGCATTCCCCACGGAAGATCGAATACGAAGATTTTACATGGATGTCAATCTGAGGAGAGTGCAGAGGATTTAAAAAGAGTTCGATTTGTCCAATGGAGATAACAAAGGTAGAACAGCTTGGAAGTCTCATTCTAATTGTTCTGATAAGAAAAGAACTCATGAATATCCAGGCCATGGATTAACAATAATCCCAGCAAGTCAATCAGGTCCATAGCCAGGGACATAGGAGTGTCTTATTGGGCAGGTAGAGCATAGAGACATTTGGTATTTCTCATACAAGATGAAAAAAGGCCAATTATTATCACAGGCCATGAAAGACAAGAGGAAAGACCGTGCTGCAAAGCTTTTCAACAAATTCAAACATTCTCCCCCAAAACGTTTGGTTGTTCTTAGAGAAAAAAAAAAATCGGCCTGAATCAGAGAGTGAATTCCCAGAACAATTGTTGGCTTGCTTTGTTCTTACAAGATATATCAATAGAGATGAAAAGCAAATGCCCAGTTCACATCACGGTGTTTAGGGTGGTCACTAGTGATGATGACGTTACACCTCCATTTATCTTTGCACGTGGCCTAAGACCTAGATCAAGTATCCGGAGGAGGTAGTGCTGACCTAGATCGAGACGGTGGTTGCTGGAAAACGTCTGGTAACAGGACTCTGCACCATGCCACACAAGCAGGAGAACCCAGTGTTGATTGTAAAGCCACACCTGGTCACCTAATTCCCTTGATTAGGGCGTGGTTGAGTGAGAGACCAAGAAGACTCCATGCAACACCAAAGAAGAACTAAAAGCAAGCATAACGGCAGTATTAACCAATTTAAAGGAAGTGATCGTCGGAAAAGCTTGTAGGAAATTTCGAAGTGGTTTGGAGACCGTAGTTGAAGTCGATAGGGGGGGTGTCTTCGAATAAATTTAATTTATAGTATCTCAAGATATTTTCATGTAATTTTGATAAATATATCTGATAGAGATGTTAGTGTTATTTTCATTATTGCATAATTTAGACTAAAATTTACCCATCACTATATATATATATATGTGTGTGTGTGTGTGTGTGTGTTTGAAGATTGCGTACACTGTACGTTTATATCAGCATTTTTGTGTTGTTTCTTAAGAGTTTTTTGCGCACAATTATATGATATAAAGTATTCCTAATTCATTTAAATAATTTAAAAACAGATCTATTAGACCCATAGATCAAGAACTACCGCTCCAGGTCAGAGCGAATCTTAGAGTTATAGCAATAAAGAGGTACTCCAGACTTCCTAGATTTCCAGGAGTGGAATGTCACCACCAGATGCTGTTTAATGTCATATGCAGGGCACCCCTTTCCTTGGGTGGGATATCTTACCCCTCTGAAGGGAATACAGTCAGCATATTCTAAGTCCCACTAACAGGATAACAGCAAAAACATTATTTATAATAAATTATTAGGTAACTAGCTTACTATCAATAAAAATGAAGTGATTATTTACATATGGATTTAGTAGACAAATCGGTATATTCAGATGATTGATATTAACGACATATCAACCTGACTATGGTTATTTTATTCCTAGACGTTAGGAAATCGCATTCATTGTATTTTATTTACATTTTTTGTGCTATTTCTAAATAGTTTTTTAGCACACAGTCCTATCGAATATGAATAATTTGTAAACAAATCTATTTGACCCATAGATGGGACCTAAATAGATACAACCACTTTTGGTCAGAGTGGACCTGGGAGTAATGACAATAAAGAGATAATCCACACTCCCCAGATCTCCAAAACTCATCATCAGATGCAGTTTAGAGAGATACCCAGAACACCCACTTTTTAGGTGGGGTGGGGTGGAGTGCCCCTCTGCAGAGGATAGTTTATTCTAACCCTCACCGACAGAGCAATGGGCATTGAAAAGAAGAAATTCAAGAAAAATATCATTTCTACACACCTGTATTAAAAAAGTAATTGCAGATACAAATACAAAATTTTCCAATATTTCAAGGTTGTGTCAAAAGTTTTTCAGGTTTTTGCTGATGATTTTGTATCTCCATGTCATTAATTTGATAAAACTTGTTGTCCAATCGTTGCTGAATTGTTTATTCTTTATTTTTATATATAACATGTAAACATTACTTGTTTATTCTTAAAAACTGCAATTGTTTATTCAAAAAATAACAATTAGAGGTATTTTACGCTACCTGTTGAAAAAAAAGGGATTGAGTGCAAGGGTACCCCACCAAAAAAGAATGAATTATGTAGAAACCCCAGGAACTGTCAAAGAACATGTGCCACAAAATTGGTTCAGACATTTCAAGAAAGGTAACACCAGTCTCCGAGACAAAAGAAGATCTGAAGACCTTCTGTTGTAGAAGATGAGGCTGTACTTGAAATGGTTGAACAACAGCCAAGCACAAGCAAAATTGTATATTGTCAGCAGAACTTGATTCTTCACAAATCACCATCAATCAACACGTACATAAGCTCGGCCTTATAAACAGACGCTGATATGCTTGAAATATTGCAAAACTTTCGACTCACCCAAGTAATTATTATTAAATAATGAAATCAAAAACAAAAGGACATCAAGTTGGGTGGGTGGGGGTTGTAACGACAATTTGTTCAACCAAGTGTTAAAAAGAAACAAGTTCTAAATATTAACTGTTTTTTCTTCTTCTTTCTTTTGCACATGACAAAGCTGAAAAGTAAACAAAGTCTTGATAATCAAAACAAAATTTAGGATGATTATGTCTAGAAGTTAAGGTTTAAAAATAGTGACTCAGTCTGCAAAAGAGCTTACATCCATATTTAAAACTACAGAAATAGACTATTTCTATAGTTTTCATAATTAGCAGTACAAACTGCAGGAAACTCTTTTCTGGCATAAACTCACATATATCAATTTTTTTGTCATATGGTTAAGCACTAACTAGCTATGAAGTGATTGTAAAGACAGATGCATGAAACTATAAGACAAATAAACAGGCTAATTTAACATCGGGAAAATACAAGACGCAAAAAGAAAAGGGGAAAAATAGAAGCTCTCTGTTTTAAAAGATTTACAAGAGTTAGAAAAAATATCTTTTAAGTCGGTGCCCAAAAGAAAGATAATATAAACTCACCGCTCTTAGGTAACATTTCTTCCGATAATCTTAATCCATGAAAAATAAACTGTCATAAATGGCGGTGTACAAGTAGACCTTTTAAGCCTGTAAAACAGGGCAGGAATCCAAACCTTTGCTCCAGAGTGGTCAACAAGTGGAATAGTACTCCTAACAATCGATGTACACCACAAATCGTAACTCCAGCAGACTGCCACAAACATTCGCAACATAAACTCGTATTTGGTGAATATATATAACAAATTAACACAGAGATTAAGATAAAATAATTAAACTGTAATACAAATTAAGAATTATATCAACCCCACGCCGTTTCCAACAGCTAATGCACAGACCAGAACGTCATAGCATCCAAACGACCAGTCAGACAACTACAATATGTTGTTTATCTGCGCACACATTAAATTGTGAAATCATATCACTATAATCATTTATGTGTAAGAATTTCATGTTTCATATATGGCTGATGTAATTCTAATTTCATTGAAAAATTACGTACTCCATAGACTACTGGAGAAATGACAGTTTAATAAGACATAATGGTAGTTTATTGAATAGAGATACATTTAACATTATAACAGTATTTATATGGCATATTTAACCTCATCTAGGTCGATTGGGTAAGTTTGTCCGACCAGTAACCAACTGTATGTTTGGGAGTCGGCCTCATACTATAAGTCTAAGTTTAACCGAGAATTTTGAGCTTAAAATCTTAAGGTTGACTTATATGCCAGATTAATTGGAACGCTGCAGTTTATGGTAAACACAAATCAGAGATAAAACCTATTTTATTTAATGACCAAATTTTCTAGCTTCAATTAACACTTCAAATTAAAATAATTTATCTCAAGATTTTTTACGCATCAGGTAGGACAAATTAGGGAATCACTAAATCTTTAAGAATTTTTTATATATAGAGAGAGATTCAGTGCAAACCTGGGCAATGTTGTAAGACTACCAGTTGCCTATACTGCAGATCTGTCGTCTTGAAGACACCAATATTGCCCGAATGAAAGAGTAGGTACTATCCAACTTGACAGTAGTTGACGGTACTAAGTTGAACAGAACGCTTTAGAGACCTTCAGCTCCTAGTTTTCCACCCTTTTGGGACAAATTACTCGGCCGCGCTGATAGGGGGGTTGAATTCAGTGGATTTTTTAGCGTGCACAATTTTGGATACAGTTATTATCATATTGTTTCATAACATATCATATTCACTTGTCTGGCTTGTAACTGTTTCATACTGTTTAATCAACAATAGTTACTTTCACCTTGTTCTTCTTAGAATTGTCCAATCACACCATATCACGTCCTTCTAATGCGCACGCGCGCGCGTGTGTGTGTGCGCGCGCACGCGCACATTTCTCAAAATCTGTCTTCTATATTCTAATGGTTCTTATAAGACTAAGAAGTGTAAATGTATATTGTATTTAACTAAATAAATTAAACTCCATAATTATTCAAAGGTGAACATGGACTTTACAGGTGACATTAAAAGCAGAATTTTTCTATTATTTTAAGATTGAAAAATGAACTGTTACAATTGATGTCTGAGATTATTTTATAGCTCTAAAGTAAAAAGACAGAAGATAATTCACAGAAGATGTTGCAAGACGTCATTCTGAAATAGCTACCTACCTGTGATAATGCAGAACACTATAACCAGAAATTTTTGACAAGTGCTTTGGTTGGTTTCTTCGTTTAATTGCATATCAACCTTCGTGGGTTACCTAATTCCAAAGCCATCCTTGTGAGACAGTAAGTAAAGTTGGCGAGCGTAGCCGAGGGCTATCAGAAGGCTCCCTTTTCAATTGCTCCACTTTACCCTTAATACGTACCTAATATTGCTGAGTGTTAAACAAGGAGGTATCAAGTACCATTTTTAAAGTTTTGTTGTGACGCGACCTGGGATTGAACCCATGTCTCCCGGACCATTGGCGAACCCTCTAGCCATTAGACCAATGAGCCAGTCTCTATTTAAATCGTAACTAGGGTAAAGGAGGATTCATACTTTTCTCAAGGGAATTAAATCGAAGGTGAACGTAATAGTTTGACAATAGAGGTAAACTAGTTATTAATGTTTTTTTCATTAGTCTTTCTTTCATTTTATCCTCTTTGGTCTTCATCACAAGTCTTAGTTATTATTCGATGTGAATCAATGATAAATGTTAAGAAAAAATAGCCTCTAATGTGAATTGACTTTGTATCTCTGATTCTTGAGATATTGTCTTACCATCTTGGCCATGAAATTTTCATTAAAGAGTCATAGTTTTATTTTTTCTATAATTTACACTAATAATGTTAAGTGTAATAGTCTTTGAATATCCTAAGGATATTGTATCTTCAAACCTCCTATAGAGCCTTATTCTTCATTTTCAAATTGTACCATCTGGATTTTTTTTATAGAAGGTATAGACTTCTCTGGAATGTTTTTTTATTTTATTTAACCCATGAAATAATATTTCAAAAGTTCTATAATGTGGACTGCTTATTTCGAGAGTTCTGCAAACGCACACGTGTCCAGTGAGCTGGCAAAGTACCGAAAGTGACAGAGTCTAACTTTCGAGGGAAGCGGAATTATGGGAGATTTTAAAATGATTTCTTTTTTATTTATGAATTTTAATTATTTAATAATCTCCACAAAGATTAATATAGATAAAATGAAATAAATACAACTAAAAAGATGATGATTCATATTTAAAAAAATCACAAACGAATATCAACAACCGAATGTTCCCAAGAATGACAATGTTTTATAGAAGTATGTACCTTAAATGGATTTTGACCACTAATTAATCAACTTATCTACAGTTAAAAACTGGAATCTATGGTCCCCTTTTGTACCCCCAATAAAGATCAGGAAATTATTGGGTTTCATGTTTTCAATGTGTTGCAGACTATTACCCAAAAGGATTATTACCAAATGTGATTTAAGAAATACTAGACTGGGTCCTTGAGATAAAGTACTTGAACCTAAATCAGGAATTAGGCCACTGATTCGTGCAGTTTGAGAAGGAAAGAGAAAGAAAGAAAAGAGAAAGAAAGAAAAGAGAAAGAAAGAAAAAGAGAAAAAGAAAAGCCAAGGGAGAAAAATAGAGAGGAAAAAGAGTTTAAAAAAATAAGAGAGAGAGAGAGAAAGGGAGAGAGAGAGGAGTGATAGAGAAAGAAAAGCAAAGAGAAAGGGAAAATAGAAAAAGAAAAGATTAAGAAACGAAAAAAAGAAGAAAAAGATAGTTAAAAAGTGAAAATGAAAGAAGCAGAAGGAAGAAAAAAAAACCACACACAAAAAGATAGAGATGTAGATATAAAAAAATCTGGAAAAGGTAAAAAGAGACACAAAGATATGATACCCACCTCACGCCACAAAAATCAAAATAAAAAACAAAATAAAACACCCCCCCAATAAAAAAACAAAAACAACTAATTCCTTTTTTTTAAAAATATCTACTGCTTCATAAACAGAATTTTAAAGTATGAGGGAGACGTCTTATTAGATTCGATTATTTTGGAGTCAATCAAATGATCCCAACGTTTCTCCACCTTCACCCCGTAAAGAAAGGTGGAATTTTCCTATCTTAATACAAAAAATGCAAAACAGATTTTGTGCAGATTCATAACATTTTTTTAAAAAGAGGGTGTGTGGTAAAACAAAGAAGATATTGAAATGTCTTAGATATTTCATAATTTCAAAAACTATAATTTATTTCTGGGGTCTACGTTGACACTGAACATAATTCTTAATCATCCATATTCTCGATAAAATGAGGAAACTATACAAATTAGAATCCTTCATTCCTTCCTAAATAGAAATATCAATATCACTACAGATTTCTGTCACTACAGGGACCCAAAAGGGTTCACAGGTTATATATATATATATATATATATATATATATATATATAGCAAACTACATTATATATTACTATTTCAGGTCAGTCTCATAACTAAGTTTCATATTAGCTGTCTAAATTTCTGAGACGAAGCTTGTTGATTTTTATCATTAAGGGTTTTCGGACTATTGTCTTCATCTTTATTGTTATTTCCACAACGTTTCGGCCGATATGTCCTCCGGCCGTCTTCAGGTGTTTGTCGAACTCGGGAACCTTCACGGAACTTCGAACTACGTCCTTTATTGAATTCACGGAGGTCGCCTGTTCTGATTACGTTAGCCATAACCGATTACAAGTGTTAAGTATTCCTGTATTGTTACTCACCTGCAGTCAGGATTGAACCTGCAACCTCCAGATGATTGTCTCCTTAGAAGCTTAGGGAACCAACGCCTATAACCGTTATGCCGTTAAGTTTCATATAATAGGGAAAAAATTTATATACAATCTTCAAATGAAATGTTTAATTTCAAGATTGTAATTTTCTAAAAATAAACAAAACTTTTAATTGCCAAGTATCTTATCATTTTTCCGATTGTAAAAATAGTTCATTTCACAATATATATGTATATAAAGTCAATAATCAATCCAGTAAATCTGGAGTTGGGAACAATTCCAAGCAGGAAACTTTAAATATTTAGACATAGAATATTAAGATATTAAAGTTAAATCATTCCGGCCAAAAGCTATAAAATCTACAGAACAACAGTGTAACCCGGATATAAGAGAGATTTTTATCTGGTCCCAAATTAGAGCCTATGTTAATGTAACAAAATAGACCAAAACCTGATGTAAGAGACTTATTCTCCGGCCCCGACAAATCTCTTATATCCGAGATACACTGTATTTTTTTGCAAAATTAAAAAAAAAATCAATAATCGGTCATATTAAGATAATAAATTTATTTCCATCCTGTTAAAAAAACATTGATTCTGTGACTGGTACACTCTAAAAATTAACAGGACTTCTTTAGATCAACTAAAAAAAATGGATGAAAATAAGTTTTTTAATTCACAACCAGACTGACAAACAAACAAACATATAAACCAAAAAAAAAAAAAAAATTTCGCCTACATAAAGCTAACCCAATACAAACCTAGTAGCCTTATGCATCAATTAATTTTGGCATATATAAAACAATAAATATGTGTGTAGGAGTACATAGACACGAGTTTAATGTAGGCACAAGTATGGAAACATCCAGTGAGAATCAAAGTCATTACTATGTAAAAATGATTTGTAAGATTGGCTAATCAAGCGAGAAATAGATATAAACATAAAAAGCAAGAAAATGTGTTTAAAAGTTGAGGAGGTGGGTGATAGTTAAAAAAAACAAAAACACAAATGACAGATAATATTTTAGGGGTGGAGACAAAAATGATATAAAACAATTTTGACAAAAAGAGAAGAATAGAACAAAAAAGAGAGAGCAGACAGAGGGTGAAGAGGAAGAAAAATAAAAGATACAGAGAGAGAGAGAGAGAGAGAGATTGGGGTGATGAAAAGTGAATGAAAAGATCAGATCAAACAGAAGTGAACGTATGTAATCTACGAAGCTCTTTGCTTCGATGTGGCACAAGGCCGATTGAATGGGGCACCCAATGAGACTCGAACTCACTCTTGCAGGTTTGCTAGTCAAGCTTGCTAACCATTACACTACCGGAGGTGCCCAGTGAACGACGAGAAAGAAAGATCTTACGCATCTCTCTCTCTCTCTCTCTCTTTCTTTCTACGGATCTCTCTCTCTCTCTCTTTCTTTCTTTTCACAGATCTCTCTCTCTTTCTTTCTACGGATCTCTCTCTCTTTCTTTCTTTTCACAGATCTCTCTCTCTCTCTTTCTTTCTACGGATCTCTCTCTCTCTCTCTTTCTTTTCACAGATCTCTCTCTCTCTCTCTCTCTTTCTTTCTACGGATCTCTCTCTCTTTCCTTCTTTTCACAGATCTCTCTCTCTCTCTTTCTACGGATCTCTCTCTCTTTCTTTCTTCTCACAGATCTCTCTCTCTCTCTCTTTCTTTCTTTCTCTTCAGCTGAAGAAGTTGTTGGTTTGCTTCAAAGCAGAGAAATCTCTGCCCTCCTCAAACCCTGATAAAATGTGGAATGAACCCCTTGCAAACAGTGTAACTCAGCTGTCTGGCGTGTTCCACGTGAATGCACCGGGTGGAAGCTGGTTTCAGTGTGGCCCAGTGAGCAATATGGATAGCTAGTCCCGGAGGGTTGGACGTCAGTGGTGGGGATGGGGGTGATACCACGGATGCCCGCGGGGGTGGAGGTGCGGGTGAAGCAGTTGGATAAGGAAATGAATGAGTTTCTAAATATTAACAAAGAAAAAAAACCATTAAATTATCGTAGAGAAAAAAGAAAATATGAAATTGAAAAAATAAAATCGAGTGTGGGGAGACTGAAATGGAGGATTGAAAAAAAAAAAAAAAAAAAAGAGAAAATTATGAAAAGGAAAAGACGAAGAATGTACAAAATTATGCAAAACTATGAATGGAAATAAAAAAACATTTTTTTTAAAAAAAGTTATATTATTAATCATTTTTTTTTTTACTTACGAGAAACAAGAAAAAAGATTCGAGAAAGAGAAAGGGGGGGAGGAAAGAAAGAGAAAGGAAGAAGAAAAAAAATTAAATAAACAAATAAAACACTATATAGCAGACTTAAGTTCATCCACCTAAATTGGTCATCTGGGACCTTTCTCAGCTCCTCCTGCAAGCTTGGCTAAAAATGTTTGTTGAGAGAGAGAGAGAGAGAGAGAGAGAGAGAGAGAAGTATACTCTTCCGCCATCGTCCAGTTACTAAGATTTTCCTTACCCTTTCCCTAATATTCGCGCTTCTCGTTTGTCTTGTCAACTGTATTTGACATGTATACACATATTCCTATGCAGAAACAACAACGAATATAAAAATGGAGGCCCGAGTCAAAGATTGAATAAGATAAAAAGAATAGTTTTATTGCATAAACATTTTTAAAAAAAATGAAATCTGAAGACGTCAAAGTGTCTTCTCTTGTTACATGCTAATGGAAGACAGAGAATCGCTCTTCTTAGGATTAACCCTTTGTAAAACCTGGCCTCCTGGAATAAAAAAACGTTAAAATCTGTTATTCAAACCACTTCAAAGCTAAATAACAGCTTACAACATTCTATAGACAATTGAAAGTAAGTAAAGTTGACAACCGTAGTCGAGGGTGACCCGAAGGCTCCCCTTTCAATAGCAACTACGCCAAGGTGTAGGGGAGGGCGCTACTCCTTACACTTGATCCACACCTTATAATGCTGAGTGTTAAGCAAGGAGTCATCAAGTACCATTTTTTGAGTCTTTAGTATGACTCGACCTAGGATTGAACCCCAGTTTCCCGGGCCATTGACGAACACTCATTAGGCCATCGGGCTAGTTATATTTTAAAAGAATAATGAAATTATATAAAATCTATAAAATGGCAACATTTTATTAGGAAGTAAGGAAGCCCCGGCTGAAATTCCAGGTGTTCGGTTTTATGTACTTTTAATTATCGGCATAAATACTACCAGATCGGGTTCACAGAGTTAAGCAAGATTTTTACCTCATTAATAAAAGACATATTAAAAGATCAACCTTATCTACAAAGGATGTTAAAAATTTATCGGAATTCCATAGGACCATAAAATACACGTTGTTATGTAGTTTAAATACTTTTCGTACATAATTTCTCCAGTTTCTTTAGCCTTGAAATGAATAAATAAATAAAATGGTCTGTTGTGTTTTTAATAAAGAAGAAATAAGATAAATAAATCGGACAGAAATTACAGGCGCCAATTTTGAAAGAAAAAGCACAACAAACGCAGACGTATTTTTAAACAAACTTATTTGGATGTTCTTTTAAACAAACCACAATATTTATCGCTGCCTCCCACCAAACAGGATTTGACAAGGTTGTTGTTTTTTGTTTTTTTTGTTTTATAGTGGGAGTTTAAGGGAAGGGGCGGTCGGCCCCGAGCCGGGATTCGTGCTCTTCTGGATTATGTGCAATATGAGCCTGTGGGGACTTGAAGGATTTTTTAAAACAAACCACGTGATTCCCAAAACGTTTCATCCAATGGCAATAAAGGACCAAAAAATTCGGTTTACAACA
This sequence comes from Sepioteuthis lessoniana, assembly GCA_963585895.1. Classification (NCBI taxonomy): domain Eukaryota; kingdom Metazoa; phylum Mollusca; class Cephalopoda; order Myopsida; family Loliginidae; genus Sepioteuthis; species Sepioteuthis lessoniana. Next base: position 93,421 of record CAUZXS010006429.1, read on the forward strand.
AAAGCAGCAACTGAAATCAAATTCCCACCTTCTGGTGGCCGTGTTGTTTGGTCCGCGGATCGGGTCGAGTATTTTGTGCTCATTGACAGTCGGTCAAAGCGCTTGATGCACGTACCGGAGAAGCCTAGGATTTGCGTCGGGTGGCTAAGACTGACAACTCTCTTGGCATCGGTGGGTGGGGGCGCCCTACCAAGCTTTCACCTGCTTCGGAAAGTTTAGGTTTATTGCCTAGTGCCTGAGACGCCCCTGACGATGGATCAAAGGTATTTTTGCGCCGGCCGCGCATTTGAGCATCGGCTCGTGCCCAGCTTCCATAATAATTAGTCAGCCGCGCAGAGACCAGAACAACAAAATTTTGTTATACCTCCTTGGACATCTCCTCTTTTTACTACCTTCTACCATCAAACTTTTAAAAAAGTATCTTTACATAGAACATATACACTATATTAAGATCAAAATCTGTTAAGTAATTTATCCGATAGTTCCCCCAAATTATTTCTGAAATAATCCAATTCATTTTTTAACACACTGTTTTTGGTACGATTAGGCTATTTGTTCCAAAATATATTACTCTATTAGCAAAAGAATAAAATAAAATAAACAAATGATAATATATATCATAAATGTTATAAGTAAGTTGGTGATCGTAGTCGAGGGCGACCTGAAGGCTCCATTTTCAATAGCTAGGGGAGGTCACTACTCCTTTCTCTGGATTGCTTCACTTTACCCTTGATCCGTACCTTATAATACCGAGTGTTAAGCAAGGAGGCATCAAGTATAATTTTTTGAGTCTTTGGTATGACTCGACCTGGGGTTGAACCCCGGTCTCCCCGGCCATTGGCGAACACTCTACCAATTACGCCAATCGGTTAGTATACTTAGTTTTTGAAATTTGCCTTGACAATAAGTTTCCAGTTCGAGGAGAAATTTTTTGAAAAATGTCAACCAATAGAAATTCCCTAAATTATTTTGAAAGTTTCAACTAAATTATCTCTCATTCTTCTTTCTAGTAAAATAGTTAATCCTCATTTCTCCGATATCTGAGTGTAACTGTAATCTTTTAATTTTGTCTCACTGGATCTAGACATGGAAGTTTGAGTGTAATATCGAGATTAGAGGGCATAAAAAAGACTGATAAAACTAATAAAAAGATTAAATGATTATAGTTATAAGACACAATTAGTCGACAGGTCAATTGGGAGTTTTCTGCCACATACCTAAGAACGCTGACAGAGACACATTCCCTGATGAACAGGTCTCAACTAATAAAAGTCAGATTCAAACCGAGTAAGTAACTACATTATCATCATTAAAACATACCAGTGGCTTACATACAAGACTTTTCTTCAACAAAACCTTTTCTGTAACAAGGACATTATCGCTCAGCTACACCTGCACCCAAAGAACTCTTTTCAACAGTTAAATATTTATCTGTTTCCTCTCGAATAATGAATTCGCGTTTAATAATTGTTGCCGAAAATTTGTAAGTAACTTTCATTTATGTTATTCATACGCCCTTTTCTATTTCTTCTTTTTGTTCTCTTTCCAGCACTTTAGGCACTGAACAAAACTATTCGGAAACTAAAGATATGGTACTAGAATTTTAAAAAAGTATCTTGATTTTATCTTGACCTCAAATTCCTGAAACAAAAACATGAAATATATTACACTAAGCTTTATTTTTATTTCACAATTCAGCTATACTTAAGCCCAGTCGGCTGGGGCTGTAGAATAATAGCGATGGGGAGGTCATTGTTATTATTATTAGGTTTAAGTTGGTATTACGTTGGTTGCGTTAGTATTTCGTTGGTTGTTATCCCCTCGCTAAATGTTGATGAAAAATCAAGGTGGTGGAGAAGAACGAAGACGTCGTTAGGTTTTGTATCAAGGTTTTAATGGCAGCATGAAGTAAAGGGTTTATACTGGTATGCTGAGAGTCTCGTAGGGAGGAAAGAAGGAAGGAAGCTGTTATAGAGTATCATCCAATTCATTTTCAACTAGGATCCCTTGGTCTAGAAGAATAGACCCAAGGGGTCCATAAACTAGATGGCTCTCCTCATAGTGTATGATGCTGCTGCTGCTATTCAAGAGCAGACGATAAGACGTCCGTTCCTATTGAGAATTTCTAATGAAGAGAGAGTTTCGCAGGCTTTCTTCAATTTTTGGTGCTGCTAGGAAAGATGGTTCGGGCTGAATAGGACAAGTCATCCTGATTGGGTGAAAATATTCGGCGATCCTAACGGTCAAATTAAATTACGCGCCAAACAAAAAATACAAAGTTCTTTCTGCTACAGAATACACCGACTGTATATCTGCAGAGAGGTAAGACTCCTTTAACAAGTGTCCTGAAGCCCAGTCGGCTGGGGCTGTAGAATACACCGTCTGCATCTCTGCAGAGGGTAAGATCCCACCCCAACGAGTGTCCTGCTTATGTCACCAAATCTGATAGTGAGACTCTAAAAATGTTTTGGAGAATTCAGAGTACCACTTCATTGCCATTGCTCCCAGATCTACTCTGGCCCAGAGTGGTAGCACCTGATAGGGTCCTATCTATGGGTCCAATAGAACTGTCTAACATTTAATCAGTGTGCAAACAAATGACTTACGTTAAATTGAATTGTTAGAAATAGAACTCTTTCATTATTTAACTGTGTATGAACAAATAATTGATCTATGCTTGAATAGTTTGTGACACATAGCAATATTTGGAACCATTTAACTGTGCAAATGAATGAAAACTGTTATCAACAAAATGTGTTTACAAATCACACATATATATATATATATATATATATATATATATATATATATATATATTTGGATACTTAGCAAATCATTATCTAAACAGGTTTGGTTGAATACCATGGATTGTGAAGACGTCCAAGTCTTCTCACTAGTCTTCTTATGTCTGGATCAAGTTGGTAAAGAAAGAACCCTATATTAGCCTAACTACCTTTGACCATTTCACTGGTCATTTTTGGGGTTGCAGTAGATCATTTGTAGCAGTGAGTTTTATATTTATTTATTTTATAAATTATAAACAGGATATATATATATATATATATATATATATATATATATATAACTGGATTTGGCATTAAATAACTAACAATGGTTGACATGCCATAAAACCCAACCTAACTAAATTGAATATATTTAATAAAGATATATAAAGTGGATTTGGCATTAAATAACCAACAATGTTTGACATGTCATAAAATCATCCTAACCAAATTAGCTATACTTTTTGATATCTATTTTGACATATTCTATTATCTCTTTTTGAGTTATTCAAATAAATTTTCTAAAAATTGTCAATAATATGAGTGTCATTTTGTGTTTCAATTTTATACAATTATATGTAAATATTACATAGATTATCTATAAATTGTAGCTTGTTAAACCATCATGAACAGCTTTCCTCAGCTTTGTGAAAAGATTAATTAAAATTTCTCACCTTGATTTCTGAACCCGATTTATCAAAGCTTTTTTGCAACAAGCAATCCTAAAAACGTCTTGGATTAAATCATCAAAAGTTTAAACAGTAGATTTTGTTGCTAACAGTGGAATGAAACCTCATCAGTAGATAATTAATTTCTTGGTTTGTAAGTTTTAATAGCATATCAACCTTTGTGGATTATTTGATATCAAGGACATCTTTGTTGAACATAAGTGAAACTATATAACCCATAATTGGGATGGGGGAATAAAGGAGTTCATACCTTTCTCAAGGGTATTAGTACAAGAAAGTGAATGTAATGGCTTGACTGGAGTTTAAACTAATTTACTTCGAGGCTAAATAAACATGAAAAGTTTGCCCAGCTGAAATCTTAGACAAAAAGATAAGTTTACCAAATATCAAAATCCTTATGATATAATAGAATGTATCTAAAAAGAATAGATAATGAAAATATCAATGTATTTTAAACCATTTTGAATATAAACTTAATCTGATGATAGATTTTGAAAAAGGTTTTTGGAATATTAAAGATTAGTAAAACTATTAATTTGGTCTTAAATTTAGTCTTTTATTATAAAAAAAACATCTAGCAACATTGATAAAGCTGTATTCAATAAAACATAACAGAAGGTATGCCAGAGTAAATTTTTAAAAATCTGTATCTGAAATATGAGATCGACTAAAAAATAAAAAACAACATTGTAATATTTGGCATGCAATCACACATTTCTAAAAGTATTCTAGAAAGAAAAGAAAAAAAAAAACAATAAAAATAAAAATGTTTAGGAACAAATTACTGACTACACCTGAATATTTGAGTTGGAAGGTAAAAGCTAATTATTTAAAATTTCCTCTTTTCCTGTTTGGTAAAACTTTTTGTTTCTAATTAGTTAAAAAAAATTTTTTAATCTGTCTCATGTTTTTAAGAAAAAACTATAGTGAAAACTGTCAAGTGTTAGTAATTAATTTATTTAGTAGATAGTGAGTGTTTATTGTCATCTGGATTGGATGGAGACAGGAAGAGATGCGGGAGAGGAGAAAAGGGTTTAAGAAAGGGAGAAAAAGGTTTAGAGAGAAAGAAAGAGGAGAAAAAAGGGTTGGAGAGAAAGAAAGAGGAGAAAAAAGGCGTATTTCTGTTTCAAGCTATTCAATTTAGTGAAAAAAGTTTAATTCAAAGAATTCAGTTTAGCATAAGTATGCAGTTTAGTTCAATTTAACTCATAGATAGGGCCCTATCAGGTGCTACCGCATCAGGCCATAGTTAGCCAGGGAACGATGGCAATGAGGGGGTGCTTCGCATTCCCCAAAGCTCCAGCATCACTGGAACCTCACTGTCAGATTGTTTTGTATCATATCCAGGACACTCATTGTGGTGGAGGGGTCTAACCCCTCTGCAGATGTGCAATCAGTGTATTCTACAGTCCCAGCTGACTGGGCAAATATATGATAGTCCGAGATTGCTGACACGCAAGAAAAAAGTTATCTTCATAAAAATAGACTTGGTTACATCACATATGAAAAGAATAAATTATGTAAACCTGAAAGAGATAAAAGTGTGTGTATGCATATACACGTGTGTGTGTGTGTGTGAACACTTATGATGGTTAAAATTTAATGCTAAAAATATTTTTAATCAGAACAATATCTACAGTGCTCAATAGATAAAAATGCAGGGCATTATTTTAAATATAAAATGAAATATAAAAATATACATACACAAATATATAAATGAAATATAAAAGACATTATTATTTCAAATATAAAATGAAATATAAAACAGGATATAAACTCAATTTAGAGTTTCATGGTTTCAATCCAAACATGTCAGGCTTTTTCAACTGAACAAATATGCAGTTCTTTGATTGTTTGCTTAGGTTTTAAGGCATATCAACTATTGTTGGTTATTTAATGCCAAATCCTGTTTCTACATATATTAATTATATATAATTTGTAAACACATTTTGTTAATAACATTTTTAAATGACCCCAAGTTCATTTTTTTTGGCACACAGTTAAAGAGTTTCAAGTATTGCTATATATCACTAACAATTCAATTAAACATTAGTCGTTTGTTTACACATAGTTAAATGATCAAACAGTTCTATTTCAAACAATTCAGTTTAGCATAAGTCATTTGTTTGCATTCATTTTAAATTTCGAACAGTTCTATTTGACCCATAGATAGGACCCTAAAAGGTGCTTCCACTTCAGTTCAGAGTGGACCTGGAGCCTCACCATCAGATTATTTAATGTCATATCCAGGATACTCATGGGTGGGTGTCTAACCCTGCTGCAGAGATGTAGTCAGTGGATTCTACAGCCCCAGGCGACTGGGCAGGTACTTCTTTGAGGCAGGTGGCTATTATATGGTCAACATATTAATGTTAAATGCATAATAGTCATGTGACTTAAGAGTATAAAATAAAGATTACGTATTTGTTCAGTTGAAAAATCAGATGTATTGCAGATCAAAAGAGTGACGTTGTGAGTTTTTATCCAGTTGTAGATCCAATTTTATATTGGAAATAATCTATGTGTTTTCATATATACAAGCAAAATTTTAATCTCTCTGATATTCAGTTCTGAATATTACGTATTATTTCACAAGTATATTTCTAAATTATATTTTCAATGTGCATCTTGACATCAACATGCAACTAAGAAAGGCATGGACTGCTATTGATAGGTTGTCGATCATAAAGAAGTCAAACCTATCCGATAAAATAAAATGCAAATTTTTTCCAATCAGCAGTCATGTTAATTCTCCTGTATGGATGCCCTGCACAGATGCTGACTAAGTGCATCAAGAAAAAGTTAGACGGAAATTACACAAGAATGTTACGAGTCATATTGAACAAATCCTAGAAGCAACATCCCACAAAGCAGCAGCTGTATGGCCGCCTACCTTCCATCTCTAAAATCATCCAAATAAGACAAGACATGCAGGATACTACTGGAGAAGTAAGAACGAACTTGTAAGCGATGTTCTATGGACCCTTTCACATGGATGTGCAAGTGTTGGACGACCAACTAGAATCTGTCTACAACAGTTCCGTATGGACACAGGATGTAGTCTAGAGGACCTGCTAGAAGAGATGGATGACAGAGATGAATGGTGAGAAAGAGTCAGGGAAATATGTGCTAGCAGCATGACTTGACGATGATGATGATGATAATATATCTCTTTATCTTTGTAGATATTTACTCAGCACAAAGTCATATAGTGAAGCACTCTGTGAGAATCAAATTCATTAGACAATGATAGAACCATCATTTTGCATTTCATGCCATCTTTAACTGAGTTTGGCACAGACCCATAATGGTGGAATAATTCAAGGCAGAATGAAACTTACAAACAATTACATGTGGGACAAATCTGTCAATCACTATTTGATTGCAAGTGTCCCACTGATATATCCCTTACTCTTTCACTTTTCTTGGTTTCTCTCAAACTATTTCTTTTCTACTTCAGTCTTTCTCTTTTTTTAATCTCTCTTTCTTTCCAACTTATTTTATTTTCCTTTCTTCTTACCAGCCTTTCCTTCTCTTTGCTTCTGGTGACTTGAGTAAGACTTCATTACCATAACAATGGAATTTCTCATTACTCCATAGGGAGACCAAGTTGCATAGCCAATAAATAAATGCTGTTTAATTTTATAGGGCAATCAGTCTGGGAGTAGGAAAATTCTGAATCCAAAACAAACTTTGAGTTGACATCAGGAAGAGCATCTGGCTCATAAAAAATCTGCCACATAGACAAACCATGTCAAATAAGACAAAAACCTGCAGCCTTAAAATGTTTGAAAAACATCTTTAATATACAATCATTGTGTATAGATTCATGATATATATACATATATATATATATATATATATATATATATACACACAGAGAGAGGGAGAGGGAGAGAATAAATAGAGAACTGCAAATAAGAAAAGTCTGCATAAAAAATTACTTCATTGCAGAGTAGGTAAAAAAACAAAATTATGAACACTGAAAATCTGTTAGTTGAAGTTTCTTGTGGTGTGTACAATTATCTGATGGAATTGTCAGAAAAATGGTTAATTGACTGCATTCATTGTGTGGTGTATAGTCAGATAGTAAGATTTAAGTAAATGTGACACATGCAAAAAACAAAAACTGATATGTATGCAACAGAGCAGTCCAAATAAAGGAAAATAAATATGGAATTAGTCAGGAGGTAAATGACATAGGAGATATATTAACATGTCTACACTTTGATACCAATTTGTTTCTTTCATTCAGTAATTTCTTTTCAGCATGTTCTGTGATGTACAATTTTTCTTCCAGACACAATCTGCAGTGTTTTTCTCAACATCCCATTTTATCATGAAATCTTATACTATTATTCTATATCCATAATATGTTTACACACAGCGGCATTTGTGGTATAATTCATAGGAAATGGACAGGGTGACCCAAATTCAAATTTTGGATGGAGCTGTATACATTTCAGATAGTGTTTAATATGCTTAGGAAAAATATGAATCCAACTATTCTCTATTTATGGGTAAATAGTAGGGCAGATTTGTTAGCATGGTAAATAGTAGGACAGAAGAATGTTAGCATGGCAACCAGTTTAGAAGAAGAAAGACTGAATTCAAACCTGATAAACTCTGCTTAAAAATAGACCATGAGTCATATTCTGCTTGTGCAGAGGGGTATATATAAAATGCAAGCTCTTCGAACGAATTGAGCACTCTGGTATCCGGTAAGGTATAAAATGTAAACAAATGAACGCTGCTGCTGCTGCCGCTGTGCTACTTAATACCTTATAATTCCCTAGCTGACGTGGTCTGATACTAAGTCTAAAGTAAAGTTGGGTGGGTTTTGATCCCAGCTTCAAGCATCCTACGTGTCTAGCCACACTGAAGAATTATGATACAACAAAACAGTCTGTCTGTGGATGACAATATATATATATATATATATATATATATATATGCACACCATGCACTTGGTACCTAAAGTAAACAGAATGCAGTTGTTCTTGGTGGAAATGCCACATAAGTTGCATGGATTACATGCTAGAAAGAAGCATGATCACATGCAATGTATGAGTGGCAGGCTGGAGAAAGTGTAACCACAAGAATTAGCATGGGAATCTAGGATATAACAAAGATTTCAACTTGGTCAAAAGTGAGAGAAAGAAGTTCATTGAAGATTTCTACCTTGGGCCCCTGTGTGTGCAACTCAGCTCTCCTTAGCTGTCCGTACTCAACCCATTCATACAATTAGGGTAACCAAAAGAAAAAGTAAAAAGGAAGCAGATTATATTTTTATACATCAGCGTTGTTGTCTTTTTCTGCTACACAACATCATCAGTTACATCTTGTAATACGGTTTACCATAGATTATTGTTAGAGATTCCTACTCAATGATAACTTGCCTTTTCTCTATACAGGAAAATAATCTTTCATTGCACCCATGAAGGAAGCAGAGCAAGGACACTGATTTTCTAAATATGAACTGAAAGAGGCAAATAGCTAAAACAGATATACATACTTTTGTCCAAAGGACAAATATCATGGTTGAGGAGAAAAAGAAAGTCTTTACTGAGGACTAGGTTAGCATACATTACACCTTTGCATATATTTTGGTTTGTTTTGAGTGCTTTAACAATTAAATAGAATTTAAAGAATATATATTACTTTTTGACTGACTCTTGTACATACATTATTATCAATTTATAATGAATATTTCTTTCATCCAATTTCTTTTTATTTTTTATTCTCCATCAAGTTTTTTTTACTTTAAATATTCCCCGGTGTCTAATAAGTTTACATTGCAAATTTGGTATACCTTCTCAACCGAACTCAGAATACATTGACTGTTATCCCAGTAGAGGGATAAGACCCTCCCCCTCCAAAAAAATGGGGCGGGGCATCCTGATTATAATACTAAACTGCATCTGATAAAGAGGCTCCAGTTTTGGAGATCTTGGGAGTGTGGAGTACCTCTTCATTGCCCTTTCATTACCCTCAGGTCTACTCAGACTTGAAATAGAAGTACCGATTAGGGTCCCATCCATGAGTCAAATAGATTGGTTTAGAAATTATTTGTATTTAATAGGACTGTGTGCACAAAAAAAATCTTTAAAAGCAACTACACAAAAAAATGTAAACAGGAATATACATGATTCCCTAACCTCTCTTAACCCAGTTAGCTGGAGCTGTAGAAAACACTGACTGCATCTCGGCAGAAGGATAAAACCTCCCCACTCTCAACAAGTATCCAGATATGACACTAAACCATTTAATGTTGAGGCTTCAATCCTGGAGTTTTGGGGAATGTGGTATATCTCTTCCTTACCATTACTTCCAGGTCCACTCTGACACTGAATGTTAGGGTCCTATCAATAGGCCAAATAGAACTGTTTAACCAGTTAACTGTGTGCAAACAAATGACTGATAGAATTGAATTGTTACTGTTTCAAAATGATGCTTGAAACCATTTAACTGTGTGCAAACAAATGAGCTTAGGCATGTTTAAAATATTACCTACAAACTATTCTTTTACAAATCCTATATATTCAATATAGATATGTATAAACAAGATTTGGCATTAAATAACCTACAAAAGTTGATATGCCATAAAACCCAACCAACCAATTTCTTCAATTATTTTTAAAATAAGTTTTTTTTACATTAAAATCTTCCCCCGAGTCTGATGAGTATACATAGCAAATCAAGTAGAACTACATCACATTGTTTGGTGGTCGATAGAGGACAGACAAACAAACGCTTTCCAATTATAAATATAGATTCAGATACACATTTTTTCTCACATGAAGATAGTCTCATTGAAACATACAAATAGGCAAACAGTTACTCATAGATTTCTGCTTATTCTCCATCACAATTCATACACATGATTTGATCTTTCTTTTACAGCCAATCTAATCACTGGACATGTTTTATTTCTAATGCCAACTTCTCCAGAACCCTTGCACAATGCCACACACACAACACGGACAATTCCTCTTGGGAAATCACAACACAGTTTCCAAATGACAACTTGCTATACCAGTTTCTTTGGAAACCTGCCCCCACTTTTTTGTGCTTTTGTTTTGTTCTGGGACATGTTCTTGGAGAAAGAAGCTTACAATTTTGCCAGCTTCATTGTATTACATGGATGCAAGCTGATCTTTTGCTTTTATACTTTAGGATTAAGAAATAAAATAAAGAACTCGATAAAAATCTTATCTAGAATCAGTAGTTGTCTGTCTGTTTGTCCATCAGCATTTTGTCTCTTAAAAAAATCTACTAAAGTATATTGATTTTTAACATTTGAAAAGATAACAGTTTAAATTGAATACATACATGCACTATAAGAAAACAGAATATATAGACACATGCTCTATAACAAGACTGTCACAGTCCATCACATTAGCCACAAGGCCATGGGAACTCCCCACTCCCGGAAATAATTTTAACTTCTTAAAGTCTACCATCTTAAATGTTCATTTGGCCATAACTTAGAATTGAGATAAAACTCTTAAGCTGTTTACACTTATAATACACAGACAGAAAAAATTAATTTTTGGACATTTACTGTATAGATTTTGCAGTAGATTCATTTTTGTTTTCATCTGATAATATCAAGTACCAATTTAAAACTATAGCTTTTAATTTCATTTGTGATGTGCAGTTGAGATTTTTACTGGGAAATTAGATATTTTGTGTCCTTTTAACCCTTTTGGTGTGGAGGGCAAATTGAGTCACCAAAATAAATTTAATGTGTGAGGGTGGGATGCAAGTTTAGTCCATATTACTTAAAAATTTTGGATCTTGTGTGATATACTCACCTTACAAGTACATCTTGTTTGATAGAACCTAGTATTAAAATTAAAACAAAAAAAAATCTTTATTACAACTAAAACTTTTGTAAAACAGTCCTTTTTTGAAGTATCAGGGAATTAAAAAATCTTTTATGAACACATTTGTATGATATGCCCCACCTTAGACAAATCCAAATTTTATTTATTTCAATATTTTAATTGCTTTCCAGAATGTATTGAAATATTCTCATTGAGAAACTCCAATAGATTTTTTTAATTTGCAAACTTTTTATTTTATGGGCAAAAGTGCATTGCAGTCATTAAATTTGTTGCCAAATGTACAGCACTGAAATGGTCAAGAAATGTTTGATTTAACACCATTGCCCAGAGATTGGCATGATGGTTAAAGTGTTTGCCAATGGCCTGGGAGACCTGGGTTCAATCCCTGGGCGAGTCAAACCAAAGACTCAAAAAATCATACTTGATGCCTCCTTGCTTAACACTCAGCATAATAAGGTAAGGTTCAAGGATAAATTGGAGCAATCCAAGGAAAGGAGTAGCACCCTCCCTTACACCTTGGTGTAGTAGCTATTAAAGAGGGAGCCTTTGGGTCACCCTTGACTATAGTCACCAACTTTACTTATATTCCCTACCAGTGAATAGTAATCGGTATATCTCATTACTCATAAATACATTGGACACTATTGTAAGGGTGGGTAATTTGTTGACTAAGTAGTCACTACTAGCAGTGGTTACCTTCTTTACACTGTTGGTGATTATGGTATTTGTTTAATGCTATAAAGATTTCCATTTCGTTTACAACCTATGTTTTGGTTATTTCTTATTCGGTAACCTTAGGTTCGGTTTCAACAAACATCATAAATGTAAATACAATTTAGGCACTATCTAAATATAAAAATTTGATTCTAAAAAATAAAAGCTTTGGAAAACTATGAAAAAATTTTAAAAAATTGATTTAAAAAATTTTTTTTGCCATCCCCATATATAAGCAACTTCTTGTACAAAATTTTTATAATATAACAAATTTCTACACTAGGAATTATCACAATGATAAAAAGAAATATACAAAATATTGTGTATATTGAAATCTTGTTATATATTTTTATAATAACTTAATTTCATGTTTATGCGATGGATTTCCCACTGTTTATAGTTGGAAACACCGCTCAATGAACCCTCCCTTCCTTTTCTATAAAGAACAAATAATTTGGCTGATGATTTAAATAAGTGTTTTGGTCAAATTGAATCAAGTTAAAATGAGGATCAAAAGTTGAAAGTCACTTTGAAGAATAAATGTACTGAAAATTACCAATGTTAAATAACAAAGAATATTTCTTTTTCTAAAAAGATGTCTGGAGACTTATTTTCTGCTCTCCAACAATTGGATATTTTTTTTTCTTTCCTGCAGTGTTTGCTGTTATCAAATTCTAGCACTGCCAACATTGAAAATGGCATCAGGTGTGACACTGATTAATTCCTTGAGGCTTGCTACAGGTACAAGTTTTGCAGCTACCTTTGACAATTAGAAAATTTGGTATCAAGCATAACAGACATGCCTTGACTTTTTGGAACTTACAGCGGGTTTGCAAAAAGGTCTTCATCCTTCATTCGAGGAAAACTTACAAAGACTGATTGTAAACAATTTTTTCAGATTGGTAAAGTTTTGCATTAAATAACACACTTCGCATTTAAAACTTTTAAAAATGACAACAAAAAAAAATTGGTGGAAAATTGAAAATTTATGTATTTTACAAACCACATTTACATCTTTGTGTTGTAAAAATCTAGACTAGAATTACAACAATTAATGGTTTTAAATTAAAATATGACAAAATTCCTGAAGATTAGTAATATTTAAAAATCTAATTATCATTACAAGCATGAAAAATTGAATCGTTTAAATTTTTTTTTTCCTCACTTGAATAACTTTAAACACCTCAATTAATTTTTTTGCCTCTTTAGGAAAGTCAGAGGAATGCAATAGGATAAATGCACATCATTTATTCCCATTTAAAGATTTTATGATAATGTTTATACAAGATTTATTATCTTGTCTATTATTTCACATTATCTGAAGACAGAACTAAACAAGATTTCTACATGTAAATAAGAAGATTTCATGCTGGCCATGTGCTACCTTGCTCACTTCTGGCAATGACCCTTAAATATTGGATTTCTTCTTTAATTTTTCAACAATCACTGATAATTTGGGGGGAGAGTCCCAGTGGAGTAATGGCATAAGTGCTTGGTGTGCTATCTTGTTCGCTTCTGACCCTTAAATATTCGATTTCTTCTTGAATTTTTAGACAATTCCCAGTGGAGTAATGGCATAAGTGCTTGGTGTGCTATCTTGTTCGCTTCTGACCCTTAAATATTCGATTTCTTCTTGAATTTTTAGACAATTACATATTATTTAGGGTGGAGGAGAGTCCCTGTGGAGTAATGGCTTAAATGCTGGATGTGCTATCTTGCTCACTTCTGGAAATGACCCTTAAATATTGGATTTTTTCTTGAATTTTTTGACAATTACAGATTATTTGTGATTGAAGTTTGAACTCACTCACTTGATTGTCACAATCAATCATGTTAGCCATTATGCTATGGGGACTTCTTTAATGAACATTTTCCTATTGTGTGTAAACAATAACACTTTCCTTTGACACATACACAAAAAAAATAAAATACATTTCTTGTGTATTACACAGTAATTAATACTATCTACACATTTCACAATTACTGTGTATAGACCATGAACCATGAAAATTCTGTCATGATATGAAATTTTCATATTGTTGTGTCTCTATTATAGACTCATTCACTCATATTTATCAATATTTGGTAGGTATTTTATGTGGCTTTAATAACTACTACTAATCACTTATAAGTTTTTCACACAGACCCAAACATATTTAATGCTACTCTTTGTGATAAAAGTGTTCCAATTTGACCAAATTTTTATGTGATCTTTGATGTACTATCAGTTTAAGCTTGAGTTGAGTCAGCCCAAGGGTTTCTAGCACCCCTGAAAGGCAGGAATGTAATACCTTTTAAAGTATAGTATTATCTATCTATATTGAATAGTGGGGGGAAAAAGATCATTTAGTAGAGGATAGAAAAGAGGTTCTGAATCCCCCCCACCAAAAAAAAAACTTCAAAAAGACTGGGGAAGAAATGGAAATATGTATTTATCCAATCCTCTACCATGGACAGAATCTGATACGAGGTCATTTTTATAGGTGGAGTATAGCTGGTTTGAATTCAGAGTTTTCTTTCTAGACTGGTTGTTTAGCTAGGGCTTAAGAACACAGTCTGCCCAACTATTTATCCATAGCTGGGGAAAGAAGCAATGGATTCATGCCTTTCCCAAGTGAATGAGTGCAAAGTGAAATGTAAACAGCCTTATCCATGATTTGAACTTGGATGCTCCTAAACTGAAGAGATGGAAGAAACTAAATTCAGTATGAATATTGTAAAATATAAAACGGAAGACAAGTGTGACTCAGAAATTCTCTTTTGACCTTCCCTTTCAGGCCCCATTTGTTGTGAGCACTGACTTAACAACAAGGAATTTTTGTATTTTGACTTTTTATTGTTTGATTAATTGATTTGTATTTGCAAAGTCATACTATCTCAAACACATAACAGTCAAGCATCCACTAACACTATGGGAGCCCTAGTTGCAGCCCATTGTTTATGCCTTGTGCCTACCTGACTCTCATCAAAGATTTTTAATAAGGTAAAAATCTGGATTTTGATTAGGTTAATCCAGAAATTTTGAGTTTCTTTAATCTGAATTTTTTCTGGTAAACTTCAGTTTTGTTTTAAGCCAATGCCTATTTGGAAAGTGATATTTTGTCCAGAGAGAATTATTTCAAAAGATTCTTCACAATTCTTTGATAGTATTTTTTAGCACTGGACACAATGATAAATTCTCCTGGCCCAGCAGTCAGTTTCCTCACAAGGCATCACAGGTTCATGACTCTACTTGCTTTACAGGAGAAGGATAATGTTTACTGGATGGGCCAATTTTCTATGCTTTCATCTGGTCACAAAACTTTCTTCCACTAAATGCCTTTTGAGTCACTGATATATGCTTTTGCAAAAAAGCTTGTCTGACTTGAATGTATTTAGCTTTGAGAAATAGTTTTGCTTTTTAGCAACTGTGCTTTATTTTAAGCTACTTTTGTATAATGATGTGGAAATTGTACTAATGTGAACTTTAAGCCCAGCCAATGAAATTTTCAGTATTTTCAGGTTTACAAATGGATTGGCAACAACGTCTTAAACAATTTTGATTAACACTTTTGCTGGAATGCCCAGATTTAGATAGATAATCTTTTCCATGTCACTTCATCCACTTTTTAACATTTTTTATTTTTACTCACCTCAGAAAGGAAATTCAAGGCTTCAGCAGTTTTGTTTTTTTTAGAAAACACTTCTTGTATTGAATAAAAAAAAGTACTGACTTTTATAGAGTTCTTAACTCTTTTGTCTATTTTAACACCACTAATTTTTATAGGCTGTGACAAAAATACCAAGACATGATACATTCAACACTTAGTACATTAGAATGTCTAGATCAGAGTTTAACACTTTGAGATAAGGCAAGGAACAGATATTAAAATTTTAGTCCTAAAGTTAAGGATAAACAAAGAAACATTGAAATAAAATAGAAAGAGTCACATTATTCACTACATATGTGTAATTTGCAATATTTATAAATAAAGAGTGCTCAATATGGGTGATAGAGCAGTTATAAAACTAAGTTAGAACAACTTAGACATAAAGTCAATGGATTTGGTTTGATTTCTTTGTTTAATGGCATATCAACCTTTGCAGGTTATTTAATGCCAAAGCCATTTTCCTAGAAGAACAGTATTGGTACTATTTAACCCATGGCTGGGAGGATAAGGGGGTTCACATACCTTTCCTACGGGTATTTGCCTGAAAGTGAACATAATAGCATGACAGGATTACGAACTTGCGTACTACGATTCCACAGTCCATCACTTTAACCATTACACCATAAGGACACCCACTAAAGTCAATGGGGCTTAGACTGTTATCATCAGACCATATAAAAGGATACCTGCCACATAGTAACTTCTTAGTCTGATGATCACAAAAGTGAGAACCTGACGGTCACTGAAAGCCATTGACAGCGTCTTTGCTATTCTGATATTCCTCTCTCTCTTATATATATATATATATATATATATATATATATACCTTTAAGAAAACAAAAAAACAGTCACATAAGGATTAAAAATTTATTTCCATCCTGTTATGGGTATTGA
>CAUZXS010006430.1:0-5000 GCA_963585895.1 Sepioteuthis lessoniana
AGTTCATAAAAAATAAAAAATAAAAATTGTTGAACCATGCATCCTTTCAAATTATAATACTATCAGAGAACTTTTTTTTTTCAAATTATCTCCTTATTTGGTCCGATTGGTACGGAAAAGTTATAAAATCCCTCGTTTAAAATAATTTTGTTATATAATGGCCGAGGGATTTCGTTTTATATATCTTCATTGGGTTTAGTTAGGCTGAGAAGCTTTCGGCTCAGCACATGGGTTAGTTAGGTGCAAACTTGAGCACAGGTGTTGACGCGCGCTGGGAGGATGTGTCATTCACAGATGTCAAAATAAAAATCCCAGAGAGGACTTGGGGATGTGAATGACGTCATGCACCGGAGGATTTGGGGGGATTTGAAAAAGTCAGTTAGTGAGTTGAGTTCCTGGCTCGGAAAAAGACGGTTGACTTTCGCTCGCTCGCTGAGGCCTTTGTGGCGGGTGCCACACGTGTTGTGGGGGGGGGGGCAGATGAAAAAGCCAGAATAGAAAGAATATGTATCTCTCTCCTTATGTCGAAGAACCTTTAAACTCAAAGGTAATAAAAAGTTTCGTACCTGATCTAAGAGGTCGTAAGTGTTTTTCGTGTTTCGGGATTCCTATGTTTTATGTATATATGTTATGAACATTCTATGTACGTTTCCAATATTCATCTATGGCTATGTTACAATTTGGCTTCATCGTTTCTTTATATCTAGAAAGACTAGTAAACAGATAGTCGAATTAAACAGACTAAGATAGAAAGAAGATTAATAGGGATTAAGACGGATAGATATATTACGGAATGATCATGATAGGGAGATATGAACAAAATAAACATATTAACACACACATATATATATATATATAGACAGACGTGATCTTGTGAAGAGACAAATTACGCTCTGTTAGGATCAACGATCATTCTTACAAAGTACGTAATAATGTACTTACAAAAGTCCCATCACTTTTATAATAAATCCTCCCCTGATGATGGCCTAAGGCTGGGCAAAAAATACTTGGTAAATAATTAATTATGGAAGGTTTATCAACCAATTCCCGCCGAATATCGACACGGCAATTCGAAAGTATAAAGAAAAAATATGTAGACAAAAAATGTCTATAATGTTCAATCAAATATATATATATATATATATATATATATATATATATATATATATATATATATATATATTAACATAGATTGATAGATTGATGAATGTGATAGAGATCTTTTTTAATGAATACTTATTGGAACGAAAATTACATGACACAAATTTGAAAACGAACGCTACTAACAGAAATAGGCTTTGGTTTGATTGGGTTTATGGCATATCAACCACTGAAGGTTATTTAATTCCAAGTACTCTTTATATATGTATTAAATATATATGATTGGGTTTGGTATGGTTTTATGGTATATCAACCATTGTAGGTTATTTAATGCCAAATCCTCTTTATGCATATATATCAAATATATAGGATTTGGTTTGGTTGGGTTTTATGGCATATCAACCATTCTAGAATAATTTAATACCAAATCCATTTTTATACATATAAACAAGTATGCAGTTTAAATGTCAAAACAGTTCTATCTAAAATAATTGTGTTTAGCATAAGTACAGTTTAAATATCAAACTGTACTATTTGAACTATAGATAGGACTTTATCAGGTGCTACCACTCCGGCCAGAGTGGACCTGAGAGCGATGGCAATAAAGGGCTACTTCACATTCTCCAAAGCTCCAGCATTACTGGAACCTCACCATTAATTCTTTTACTGTCATATCCAAGACACTCGTTGGGGGAGTATTACCTCTCTGCAAAGATACAGTCAATATATTTGGCAGCTACAGCCGACTGTGCAAATGGAAATAAGATGTTTTAAAATTTTCTTATATTTTTGGTTTCATTTAATAACTTAATCACCTTAATGTAAGTGTAAAAACCGAAACATTTTACGTAGGCAAATATTTCTATAAATAAGATCATCTGAAGAAGGTGTTTTTTTGTCTTTGTTAATTAAAGTTAAGTTTTTCCCATGTTTATAATTCGCATATAATTTTAAATGAATAAAAATATGATAGAAAGATTAAATAAATAATTAAATTTAGCATCACCTAGTTTCTTATTTTAATGTATAGTGAAAACGTGTAGAGTCACTATGTGCAAATTTAAAAGATTCAAAGAAAAGGCAAATAATGAGGTACAAAATCTAAGTACCTCTCCAAACATAATGTTAAAATACAGGGTGAAAAACAACAACACTACAGCTTTATTTTAAAACTTTTATTGAAAAAATCAATTCAGCTAACTTGATTATGTCGTAGAGCTGATATCGATTCGATGTAGCCGCCTTCAGCCTCAATCACTGCCTCGATACGGATCCAGAACTGGGACCATGCCCTTTCCTCAAGCACCAGCGGGAGTTCGGCGAATACTCGGCGGGTGGCGGCGATCAGGCTGGCTTTGGTGTTGTGGGAGGTCATGTTGGTGATGTTCTCGAAGTATGACCAAACGAAGTAGTCCAGCGGGTTCAGGTCGGGGAGGAGGAAGCTAGTGAGAGAAGGGTACAAAGTCGTAGCACTCCTTCTGAAGTCAAGCCTGGGTCTCTTTCGGACTTGTGTGGCACCGGCCACCTGATTGCACCAGGGGATCACCACACTCTTCAGCACATCCAGGTACACTTTGATGTTGACTTTCAAGCCGACTTTGAAGATGTGAGGTGGCATGATGTGGCCCTCACTTGAAACCACACCAAAGACCATAACTGTAGCCGGAAACTTTGTTTTCATCACCCTGGGCACGTTGAACTGTCCGGATTTGCATTTTGAGGGTGCTGGCAATGGTTCTGTTGTCATAACTTGGATGGGTAGAGAGTATGGTTGTACAGCGGGGAATCTCTGATCTCGCTCGTTGAACATTGTGTCACTTTCAGACATGAGAGAAGGCTCCTATCGTTCTTGGGATTTGTACACAACTGGCCAACAAGTAGATGGTCTGCAATAAAAAAAGAAAGAAAAAGAAAACCGATTTTCATTAAACGGAAATGGAATCATGTTGTCTTTTCAAAGATGACAATTTTATCGTTCTACCCTGTATAACGAAATAAATATATAAGGCTAGGTCATTCGCACCAAATGTATTATCATGTTAAAAATGATATACTTCCTTTTCTTAAGATAAGCTTATTTAATTAACAATTTTTAAAATAAAGTAATTTATGTGTCAATTTGATACCATAAATAAACGAATACTAATTTCTTGGGTTTGGGTTTCTTTCTTTAATGGTTTATCAACCGTTGTAGGTTATTTAATGCCAAAACCATGCTCCTATAAGAACAGTAGTGGTATACTATTAAACCCATAGCTGGGAGGATAAGGGGGTTTACGCCGTTCGCCAGGGTATTTGTCCCAAAGTGAACATTGTAGCGCGACTGGAGTACGAAATCGCTTACTACAATTTCGCTGTCCATCGCTTTAACCATTTCACCACGAGGACAACCGGCAAACACAGAGCAAAATAAATAGTTTTGTTAAAAAAAACAAGAAATTTAGAAATGGAAAACTATTTCTAAATTTCTTGTTTTTCTAAAGAAATATATATATATATATATATATATATATAATATATATATAGAGAGAGAGAGAGAGTGTGTGTGTCCCCCAAAATTTGACATAATTTTAAAAGCAGTTATCTTGGAAACTACTGAATCTAGTTCAATGAAATTAAATAGTTTGTGTGTTGAACTTCGTAAGTTTATTCTGGGAGCGATTTCATAAGTGTTTGATATGTGTATCGCCAGTAACACCACATACATGAAGTCGGTAGTAAAACTCTTGCCAAACACGCAGTAGCATATCTCTGGTAAAATTATCCAGTGTGGAAATGATTCTCCGCTTGAGCTCATCAATTCTAGCAAGCAGAAGTGGGACATAGACCAGTCACTTCACATATCCCTCTAAGAAGAAATCACACGGTGACAGTTCCGGTGACCGCAGCGGCAAATCAGAAAGCTATCTTCATCTCCACCATGCCTGATCCATCTCCCTGGAAAATTCTCATTTAGATAAACACCTACTATCCTCTTCCATTAAATATAAAATCATGATTTATTGCAATACATTCTGGTTTGGTTTAGTTTGGTTTGGTTTGACGGCATATCAACCACTTTAGGTTATTTAACGCCAGATTTTTTTATACTTATAAACAGTTCCATTTCAAACTATACAGTTCAGTATAAGGGGCAGTTTTTTTACTCGCAGTTAAATGTAAATACCAGTTCTATTTCAAACAATTCAGTTTAGCATCAATACACAGTTTAGTTCTATTTGACCCATAGATAGGACCCCTATTAGATGCTATCACTCCGGACCATAGAGGACCTGAGAGTGATGACCCATAAAGTGTTATTCCGCATTCCCCAAAGCTCCAGCATCACTGGAATCTCACCATCAGATTTTTGACTGTCATATCTTGGACACACGTTAGGGGAGTTTTACTGTATTGGTTAGTGTATTCTACAGCACCAACTGACTGGGCCAGATACATTCAGTGAAAATTTGAAACTGTTTCAACACAAGAATTACCATAATCATTGGTCTGCGAAACGATGCCAATTTTTTTGGGAGATCCTATATATTATATATATAATGTTCTAAGATTTAAGAACGTTATGGGTTTGGTGTAATTTTTTGAGAAATCAACCAATGAAAGTTTTTGCACTGGAGTTCCATTCTTAAAATTTTACTTCCCAACTACAAATTGGACATCGACATGATGGTTATAGTATTCACCAATGGCCCGGGTGACTGGGGTTCAATTCCAGGTCTAGTCCTACCAAAGACTAAAAAAATGGTACTTGATGCCTCCTTGCTTAACACTCAGCATTATAAGGTACGGATCAAGTGAAGCAATCCAGGGAAAGAAGTAGCGCCCTTCCCTTACACCTCGGTGTAGTAGCTATTGAAAAGGGAGCCTTTGGATCACCCTCGACTATGGTCGCCAGGTTT
>CAUZXS010006430.1:10000-102500 GCA_963585895.1 Sepioteuthis lessoniana
GGGAAAGGAAATGAGAGAGGGATAAAAAAGAAAGAAAGAAAAAAGAGGGAGAGAGAGTGATGCAAAAATGAAGATGAAATATATATATATATATATATATAGAGAGAGAGAGAGGAAGAAAATGAGAGATGGTGAAGAAAGAAGGAAAAGAGAAAGAGAGAAAGAGTGATGCAAAAAATGAACTGTAAATAGAGAGAGAGAGAGAGAGAGAGAGAGAGAGAGAGAGAGAGTGTGTGTGTGTGTGTGTGTATGTATGAAGAAAGAAAATGAGAGAGGGTATATAAAGAACGAAAAGAGAAAGAGAGAAAGAGTGATGCAAAAACGAAAAGTAAAGAGAGAGAGAGAGAGAGAGAGAGAGAGAGAGAGATTAAGTGTTCTGATTTCAACTCTTGAAAAACACAGTGCATGTTGTTCTTGTTGAAGGAATCGGATTGGAACACGTTTTTTTTGTGTCCGACTCGTGACTGTGACGTGCAGGAGGGACAATTTTCGTCAAATGGTGGGGATGGAGGGCAGGTTTCAAACTTCGTTTTCTCTTTGCTCTTGACATCTGGGGTTTAAGAATCTGAATAAACAGCGTTTGGAATGACAGAATTCATTCGGACATACTTTTCTTTTTTTTTTGTTCTTTTAAAATGTTACGTGGCTTCCTGGATTTCTTTTTTCTTCAGTATATATATATATATATATATATATATATATATATATATATATATATTAATCTTTATATCTTATCTATAATTCTGTCGATGTTAAAAAAAAAAACTCAGATTGTACAATTTGCAAATTCTACAAACTGATATCTTGGAAAAAATTAAGTAAAAAAAAAAAAAAGAAAAGAAAAAAAAAAACACATGTGCTACTTGAAAATAACCAGCTAGTCGGTATTTCTAGTCAAAAGGAAAAACACTGACAGAATTACCTAAGCTAAAACGTTATAAAGTGCTCAATACACAAGACAGAGCCAATGCGATCCTAACGAGTCGCTTACGTAAAACCTAGGTAGACTCGCTCTTAGCCATGTAGGAATTATTTTCATATATACATATATATATATATTGAGAGAGAGAGAGAGCGAGAGAGATGTTTGATTAAATGATAAAGACACACTGCCAGTATAATTTATTAGGATCCTTTCAAGTTGCATGACAAGAGCTTTGGTTTCAGGTAGGACTTAGCAGATGAATTTACCGAAATTATCACGAGCACTTTCGAATTTTCGTAGGCCATCATCAGGTCTTTTTTGCAAGTATGAAGATTTTTCAAAAAATTTTTTAGGTTTTTATAACATTGAAAAAATTACGTAAACGTATTGTTGGATTAAACTCAGATGCTGATGATATCGAACGAATTTAAAACAACGGAAATAGAATATTATCAAAAGAAATATGTTGTATGAATGATCCGAAAGCGCTCGGGACAATTTCGGTAAATTCATCTAACAACTCCAGCCTAAAACCAAAACACTTGTAAGGAAACTAGAAAGGATACTAATAAAATTATGTAGACAAAATGTCGTTATTATTCAATCAAACATGCAGAACTGCTACCCAACCACACACACACACATATATATACCTGGCTATATTTGGATTGGCATTCTTTTGCCCCAAAATCTAGGAAGCTGAATCTAATTATATGCCTTTCTTATAGAGCTCTTAACATTTGTAGTGAGTGCAAGATTGAGAATGAACTTAGAGCTATCAAGGATATCTTCATAGATAACGGGTACCCAGAGGATGTCATTGATAATAATATCAAGCATACGGTGACAAAGTTCAAAAACATGAACAAAGTTTTCGGTCCTCCGAAATGTCCTGTATACTTTAAACTTCTCTGGGTTGGTTCTGCCGCCGAGTCTTTTGCGAATAAGATTGCCTCTTCTGTGTATCGTTGCTATCGTGCTGTTAACCTAAGACCAATATTCACTTTCAGGACGGCCTTTAATTCTACGAATTAGGACAAGCTGTCTATCTTTAAACAAAGTAATTTTATTTATAAATTTCTTTGTCGATGCAGTTCGACATATATACGTATGACTTGTCAACGTCTCGAAGTGAGGGTTAGACAGCATATACCCAGATCTCTTTTGTCAGGCTGACTAACATCCGGGCATTCTCACGCAATGGATTCGGCTATTGGTGAGCATTTGCTCACTATAAATAGTTGAAGAACTGGTTATGAAGATGATTGTTTCTTAGTCCTGCATAGAGATAGAGATAAATCCCATCTCAAATTTCTAGAGGCGATTTATATCTCTATGCAGGCAGTTAAACAATCATATTCTTAATATTTTTGGGGAACTCCTAGATACAGGGGTTACTTTGTTTGTTTTTTTTGTTTTTTTTTTCCCCTCTATTTGGCCATCAAGATCATATTGTATATATACCCCCGTTTTTAATTGAATTTCCGGTGTTTAATACTTAAAAAGAGGCGAACGAAAAGGTCCTTCGTTGTTTTATTGTTTTATTAGTTCCCCGACTGTAATTAACAATGGTGTCTTTGTTTATCATATTATATAAATTTTCCTGTACCCGTAATTCAAATATATATATATATATATATATATATATATATATATATATATATGAAAGCTCAACAGATTTCCTTACAAAAAAAAGAAATTTCTAAAAAGGATTTGAACTCGTGTTCATTTCACTCACTTTCGGACTGATAGAATTACCTTGGCGCAATCAGCTCGGGCTGCAGAATATACCTACTGCCCCTCTACAGAGGGGTAAGACACGCCCAACGAGTGTCCTGTACATGACACTAAACAATCTGATGATGAGGATTCAGTAATGCTGGAGCTTCGGGTAACGCGGAGTAACCCTTCATTGCCATCGCTCACGCGTCCACTCTGTCCCGGAGTGGTAGCACCTGATAGAGTTCTATCTATGAGTCAAATAGGACTAAACTGTGTAATTACGCTAAACTGAATTGTTTGCAATGAATTGTTAGTTCATTAAACTGTGTGTAAACAAATGATGTTTAATTAAATTGTTTGTTATACATAGCAATACTTGGAACCATTTAAATTCGTTGATATGCTAAACTGAATTGTTTGAAATAGAACCGTTTTTTTTTACATTGAACTGTATTTAAACCAATGACTGTGTGATAACGAAAGACTGTACTTATGCTAAACTAAATTATTTGAAAGTAAGTGAAACCAGTAAACTGTTGCAAAAGAAATAAGAGCTCTGGCTTGTTTAAAAATGTTATTTTCAAAATCTATTTAAAAATCATATTTTTATATATATATATATATATATATATATATATATATATATATATATATATAAGAACGATTTGGCATTAAATGACCTTCAATTCTTGATATGCTATGAAACCAAAACAAGCAGAATTTGGCATTTAATAACCTACAAAGGTTGATATGCCATAAAACCAAAACAACCAAACCAAACAAAATACAAGTACTTAACCTCTTGGCATACAATAAACCCAGACGAGTTGACATGCCGTTAAAACTCCACGGGGTTATTAACATTGGAAAAAATATGAAATCACTTATTCACCCCCCCACCCCAAGCTATCGATAAAATAATTCTGCCACTGTTATTCTTCAAAGATAGATTTGGTACAGAATAACCCACGAAGGTTTGATATGCTATTAACCTTATCCCGACCCCCAAATTGTGACGGGGGTGTCCTCGTGGTGTAATGGTTAAAGCGATGGACAGCGGAATCGTAGTAAGCGAGTTCGTATTCCAGTCGCGCTATTACGTTCACTTTCGGGCAAATACCCTTGGGAAAGGTATGAATCCCCTTATCCTCCCAGCTATGGGTTAAATAGCACTACTCATGTTCTTCTAGGAGAAAACTTTGGCATTAAATAACCTACAAAGGTTGATATGCCATTAAGATAAAGAAACCAAACCAAACTGTGAACCAATATCAAATAGGAGGCATTACTTTCAGAATAACCCTCGTCAATATTTCTATTCTATGCTTATCAATGATAATAACATAAAACATTTACATTCTTTAATTCCTCCCGTGTAACCCCTATTTTAATCGTTTGGTGGGGGGACAATATCATCTTGGTTTTACTTCACGCATTAAGGGCTTTCTTTACGGTCAACAGCAGAACGTGTATTTATTATTTTTTCTTGAGTCTTCAGAGTCAATAAAATATGTTCCATCTGAATGCAAATGACAACCAGGGGATTTCTTTGCTTGACCTCTTGTTCTCTAAAAAAAAAAAGGAAAAAAAAAAAAACGAAAAGACAATTTTTCAATTGAACCTGAGGCAGCCTATTTCCGCCAACTATTGCCCCCTATATCATAGATATAAATTAAGAAAAAAAAAAAAAGAAAAAAGAAAAAACAATACACTTCTCTCCATCAGTTCCATGTAGTCTTCGCTTTCGAGTTTTATAAAATAAGATTTCATTTTTAATTGCGATATCTGTACAGCAAAACATGTCAATCTAATTTTTTGTCTCGTCTTTCTTTTCCCACAAAGTTTGGCTTGGTTATGTTTTATGGCATATCAACCATTGTAGGTTATTTAAAGCCAAATCTATTTTTATATATATAGATTAAATATATATGATTTGATTTGTTGGGTTTTATGGCATATCAACCATTGTATGTTATTAAATGCCAAATCCTTTTTATACATATATATTAAATATATAGGATTTGGCTTGGTTATGTTTTATGACATATCAACCATTGTAGGTTATTTAAAGCCAAATCTATTTTTATAAATGTAGATTAAATATATATGATTTGGTTTGGTTGGGTTTTATGGCATATCAACCATTATAGGTTATTTAATGCTAAATCTATTTATATATATATATATAGATTAAATATATATGATTAGGTTGGGTTGGGTTTTATGGCATATCAACCATTGTATGTTATTAAATGCCAAATCCTCTTTATACATATATATTAAATATGTAGGATTTGGCTTGGTTATGTTTTAAGGCATATCAACCATTGTAGGTAATTTTAAGCCAAATCTATTTTTACATATATAGATTAAATATATATGATTTGATTTGGTTTGGTTTTATGGCATATCAACCATTGTAGGTTATTAAATGCCAAATCCTCTTTATACATATATATCAAATATATAGGATTTGGTTTGGTTTGGTTTGGTTTTATGGCACATCAACCATTGAAGGTTATTTAAAGCCAAATCTATTTTATACATATAAACAGTTCTATTTCAAATAATTCAGTTTGGCACAAGTACACAGTTTCAATGTCAAAAACTGTTCTATTTCAAACAATTCTTCTAAACATAAGTACACTGTTTAGTTCTATTTGACCCCTAGATAGGGCTTTATCAGGTGCTATCGCCCTTGGTCAGAATGGACTTGGGAGCAATGGCAATGAAAGGCTACTCCGCATTCCCCAAAGATCTAGAATTTCTGGAATCTCACCATCAGATTGTTTAGTGTCATATCTACGACACTCGTTGGAAGGGGGTCTTACCCTTCTTGCAGACAAGCAGTCTGTATTCTACAGCCCGAGCCGACTGGGCAATTTTCTCTCAAAAGTCTTTTAACTGGAATTAATATAGTCTTGCTGTATCCCCTGCAAAAACAACATGATAGGAGTGTCCTGTGTATGACGCTTCACTCTATCAGGTGTAGAAGCTGCAGTTCAAGAAATCAGAGTATGGTCCATGCCAACAGCAGGCATGTTGGTGGCTGATAAGATCAATTTGGGACATGCAGTCACAGTTGCAGAGAACGCAAGAGGAGATGGGGGTCAGAGTATCATGTTGCCATTCCTTCTCCTGTGTCCTTTTGACCTTCAGAAGACCCTGCGGGTGTTATCAAAGAAGGACTAACATGGTTGGTGGTGAGACTCCATATCCATATATATGCAGGAGTTGGGCAAAATAATGAAAACACATAGAATCTTAATATCATAATTTTGAAACTACTATCATCATCATCATCATCATCATCATGTCGCGCTGGTAGCACGGATATCCCTGACCCTCTCTCCCCACTCCTCCCTGTCGTTCATCGCCCTAGGTAGGTCTTCAGAACAACATCCCGTATCCTCACATAGCTGCTGAATGTATGTTCGTGCTGGTCGTCCTGCTTTTGCACGGCCATGTGTGGGGGTCCATAAGAGTACATCTCTTATGATTTCGTCCCTGCTTCTCCAGCAGTGTCCTGCATGTCTGGTTCGTATAACTTGAATAGTTTTCGTGATAGGGGGCAGGTGGCCGTACAGTTGGTGTCTTGTGGGGTGTTGCCGCCAGGACTTGTTCAGGATTGCACGCAGCATTCTTGTGTAATTGCCGTCTAGCTTCTTCTCCAGCCGTTTTGTTAGCGTCCATGTAGTGCACCCGTATAGCAGTATCGATGTGACCGCTGCCTGGAAGAAAATGCGTTTCATTTTATCGGTTAGGTCTGATTTCCATATAATCGATAGCTTATTGATAGCTGTCCATGCTTTCGTTAACCTCGTTTCGATGTCCTTTTCGGTTGATTCGACGCTGCTTCCTAGGTAAGTGAATTTGTCAACTAGTTTAAGAGGGGTTCCTTCTAGAGTGGAGATGTCCCCCCGTTTGATTATCGGACATATATTCCGTTTTGTGTGTATTAACATAGAGGCCTATGCCTGCGGCTGCTCGTTCCAAATTATGCAGTAGTGTTTCGGCTTGGTCGGTTGTATTTGCCAGTATCGCTATGTCATCGGCGTAGTCGGCGTCGGTAATTGTTTTTGCGGGGTACCTTCTGCTTCTTTTCTTCGTCAGCTCGAAGCCGTTCTCTCTGATTTTGTCAATTGATGTTCTAAGTACGTAGTCTAGACAAATGATGAAGAGGTACGAAGCCAGCGTGTCCCCTTGTAGTACTCCTGCTACAATGATGAAAACACCTAGAATCTTAATATCATAATTTTGAAACTCCTATAAAACCATCAAATGTTGGTTATTTTTATGGTTTTTTATTTATCATAAATTTTTCTCGACTTATTTTACTAAAATTGGTTGGGGTTTTTTTTACTGATATCATCAGAAGAAATTATTCAAATTTCATTAAAATGGCAGATCTATCAGACTTTAAAAGAGGTCATATGTTAGTGCCCGTATAGCAAGCGCTAGCGTAACAAAAACCATTGAATTATTTGATGTAGCAAGAAGCAATGTCTTGAAAGTAATGACAGCATTTGAGAGAGAAAGAAAAACCTCCTTACTGAAGCAAAACTCTGGAAGAAAGCGAAAGCAATCAGATAGGGAACGTCGGAATCCTTCGATGATTGTTAGGAAGGATCACAAGAATACAGCTTAAAAAATCACAGCAGAGCCTAATGACCATCTCGAGAACTCAGTTTTCTCAAAAAATGTAAGAAGGGAGCAGCAGAAAGCCGGATATATATATATATATATATATATACAGGGGTTTGACTAAATAATGAAAACACCCTGAAATTTCAAATTTATTTTAATATGGTGTAAGACCACCTTATATATATCCATATATATAAAGGTGGTCTTACACCATATTAAAATAAATTTGTTTGAAATTTCAAGGTGTTTCCATTATTTTGTCAAACCCCTGCATATATACATATATATATATATGTGTGTGTGTGTGGAAAAATGGTAGATTTTGGTATATCTAACAAGATGATTAAAGTAAGTGTGTTGTATACTGGGTCGTACCACGTGACTTCCGATATCACAGAAGTATAAAAGATGCCGTGCCTCTTGAGCACTGGGAAGCGAAGGGAGAAGCAGAAGCAGTGAGATAGCTCTGAAGGACGTCGGTCAGTAGTAAGGCCAACTTCGGACGCAACATTAACAGCGCAAGACTTATAACACTAGTCGGACTGTACCACTTGAGTTAATAAATAATTAACTCTATTTCACCGTGTATCTTTTCTTTACCACGATACAACAAAGTGGAGAAATCAAACATTTACAACGGGTTTAGTGGTAATATTTCGTTCTTTATTCAACGAAGAATTTCTTCAAACTAAAAATCTTTTTGAATCTTTGTTGAGGGAAACGAACATAGGCTTGATTGATGGTGGTAGTGGTTACTGGTTTTGATTGTGACCATCTGGGTAGATGAACAAGACTTATATTTCCCGCCCTGTTCTTTCCTTGTCTGTCTCTGGTCTTTTGACCCTTTCTCTCCCTTTATACTGTTTTTTACTTTATTTTATCTATTTCCTTAATTGCAAAATGTAGAAAAACTCAGAAAAATGTTTAGTCTGAAGAAGTTCTTCGTTGAATTAAGAACGAAATATTACTACTAAACCCGTTGTAAGTGTTTGATTTATCCACTTTTCCACTTATTTTTATCATATATATATATATATATATATATATTGGCAGCAAGTTATTGTTCAAGCTGGCTTTGTTATAGACCTCTGAGTATTTTTATCATGAACTTCATGTTTGTTTCTTTTCGTATAGTGGGATCCATATGGTGGAGAAAGCGTCCCATATTTCCCCAAGAGCTTTCAATCATGTTTCTGGTCGTCATCAGGGAAACTATTGTTTGTTTGTTGTTTTTTTTTCATCTTTTTTTGTGTGAGTTTTTTTTATATGGAAGGGTTGCTTTTTTTTTGTTTTGTTTTTTTCATGTTTATAACAAAGCCAGTTTAAATAATATGTGTGTGTGCACGCGCGTGCGTGTGTGTGTGTGTGTGTGTGTGTATTTATATATATTTGATTAAACGTAATAGATATTTTTTGTCTACATATTTTTTTGTTAATCCTTTCGAATTGCCGTATTGATCTTATGATATTCAACGGGAATTGGTTGACAAATCTTCCATAATTACTTATTTTCAAAGTACTTTCGGCCCAACTTTGGGCTATCCTCAGGGGAGGATGTATTACAAAAGTGATGTAAATAACGTCAGTAGCTAAAAACATTTAAGTACATTAGTACTAGTTTCAAAATTAATTCTATTAAGTTTGGGTTGTATGTTCCTAATATGTAGTGCCTCGAGAATTTGTAGTTTTTGCTTGTTATTTTGATGTTCCAATAATGTTGTGTTTTCGGTAAGTACTTTGGAAATAAGTAATTATGGAAGATTTATCAACCAATTGCAGCCGAACAGCATGAGAAAAATACGGCAATTCGAAAGGATTAACAAAAAAATATGTAGATAAAAAATGTCTATTATGTTCAATCAAATATGTATCAAAGAAGAAATACTGCCAATATATATATATATATATATATATATATATATAGTATTCTTGGTCCAGTTAAACCGGAGTTGGGAGTAATTCCATCAGGACAAGAAATTATTCATGAATGAATATTTAAAATTTTCCAAGAAATTATTCATTTCTTAAAGAAAAAAAAAAGTATATATATATATATATATATATGTGTGTCTGTGTCTGTGGAAGTAAACCATTAAAATGAATTCGACAGTATGAAGAAAAATTGTAAAACAAAGTAATGCAAACTTCATGGATTTATTATGAAGGAAAGTCGACATAAAAACATATATATATATATATATATATACCCAATCGGCCGAGGCTGTAGAATACACACAGACTGCTTCTCTACAGAGGGATAAGTCATCCGCCTCGCAACGAGTGTCCTATATATGGCACTAAACAATCTGATGGTGACGTTCCAGTATTGATGGAGCTTTGGGGAATGCGGAGTAACCCTTCATTGCCATCGCTCCCAAGTCCTCTCTGGCCTGGTGTGGTAGCACCTGATAGGATCCTATATATGGGTCAAATAGAACTAAATTGCATACTCATACAAAACTGAATTGTTTGAAATAGAACTGTTTTTGACATTGTAACTGTACTTTGGCTAAACTGAATTATTTGAAATAGAACTGATTTTCTGTATAAAATGGATTTGGCGTTAAATAACCTAGAAAGGTTGATATGCCATGAAAATCTAACAACAAATCAACTATATATATATATGTGTGTGTGTGTGTGTGTGTATATATATATATGTGTGTGTGTGTGTGTGTGTATATATATATATGTGTGTGTGTGTGTGTATATATATATATATGTGTATGTGTGTGAGTGTGTGTGTGTGTGTAAACAAGTCTTATTGAATGAGACAGCGAAGGAATGTTTTTTTAACTTTTGTAAAAAGTTTTGTAAAATCTATGTTTTCTCCTGGATAATAAACCTCATCATCAGAATGTTTTTTGTTTGTTAAATTTTTTTTGTTTCTTTTTTAAATTTTGGTTGGTTTTCCATTTTTTTTTTTTTCTTTGCGAAAGACTAGGCCGTTTACAGGTTGTGAAGCGTCCGGTTACAATGTGTAGGAATACATGAAAGCGAATGAAGACATCTGCTTCACTTATGGCCTCAAGAGGAAATAAGATACTCTTATTTCGCGCCCTTGTTTGTTTACTGCCTTCACATGGTGTCTGTTCGATTCGCTACTGTTTGTTGTGTTGTTGTTAACTTGTGTAGATTTTGAAGGAAGCGAAGAATAGAACGGCCGAAGACATATGGCCTCATTCTGGTGACGAGCAAGTGAAGAAGAAGAACAAGAACAAGAAGAACAAGAATAACAACAATAAGAAGAAGAACAACAAGAACTGCTTGCTAGTGGGGAGCGAATCCACATCTGTTTGAATCGGCTGGTTGATTTGTACTCTTTGCTTTTTAGGGGCCATTTTCCAGGAAGTGAGTTTTGCCTCGGGGCCATTTTTCCGAGAAGTCGACGCGACAAAGAAGAAATATTTGCAATTAATTTTCTCGAACTTCCTCACCGATTCTCTTTCCTCTTTTTTTCCCCCATTTAAGCTAATTTTATTAATTCAAACAAAGCTTGTTTGTATTTTACGAGTTAAATCGAACAAATAAGACGGATTTTGCGAGACACATTCTTAATTATTAGAATACAGTAGAAAGAAATAGATTCCATGTTAACTGAAAATAATGGCGATTAGCCAGTTCCGAGGATAGTATGAACACTGTAACGAATTATGTGTAACAAATTCGTAACGAAATGTAACTTAATATTGTATTTGCCAAACAAAAAGCAGGACGTTACACAAGGTAAATCATTTGGCGGTGTTTAACTGGTTTCAGTTCTCCTTGACCGGTTGCCATATCAAGGTTAAAAAGCCCAACCTGCTCTATTTACTCATAACAAGGTGGTTGGTTAGTTAGTTGGTTGGCCTGGTTTTATGGCATATCAACCATTGTAGGTTATTTAATGCTAAATACCGTTTATACATATATTTCAAGTATACAAGATTTATAAATACATAGTTTGTAAGTAACATTTTAAAACGAGTCTGAGCAAAATTTTTTGTCACACAGTTTAATGGCTTCAAGTAGTTCTGACAAATAATTAGGGAGTAACCTCGCGATGTAATGTTCAAAGCGATGGACAGCGGAATCGTTGTAATCGAGTTCGTACTCCAGTCGCGCTGTTACGTTCACTTTTGGGCAAATACCATTGGGAAAGGTATGAACCCCCTTATCCTCCTAGCTATGGGTTAAATAGTACCACTACTGTTCTTCTAGGAGAATTACTTTGGCATCAAATAACCTACAAACGTTGATATGCCATTAAACAAAGAAACCGAAACCAAAACCATAGATAATTACTTTATTAACCATTTGTGAACGGAAAGTTAAATGGTTTCAAGTATTTTTGTTAAACAGTAACAATGTAAAATCAGTCATTTGTTTGCACACAGTTTGTTCTATTTGAGCTACAGATAGGGCCCTATCAGTTGCTACCACTTCAGGCCAGAGTGGACTTGGGAGCAATGAAAAAATTCTTACGTACATATATATATATATATATATATGTAAGTATTTTTCTTTTTTCTTTTATGTATATATAAGCCCACACACATATGTACATATGTGAATATAAGCCCCCACACATATGTATATATAGGCCCACACACATATGTACATATGTATATATAAGCCCCCACACATATGTATATATGTATATATAAGCCCCCACACATATGTATATATAGGCCCCCACACATATGTACATATGTATATATAAGCCCCCACACATATGTATATATGTATATATAAGCCCCCACACATATGTATATATAGGCCCACACACATATGTACATATGTATATATAAGCCCCCACACATATGTATATATGTATATATAAGCCCCCACACATATGTATATATGTATTTATAAGCCTCCACACATATGTATATATAGGCCCACACACATATGTACATATGTATATATAAGCCCCCACACATATGTATATATGTATATATAAGCCCCCACACATATGTATATATAGGCCCCCACACATATGTACATATGTATATATAAGCCCCCACACATATGTATATATGTATATATAAGCCCCCACACATATGTATATATAGGCCCCCACACATATGTACATATGTATATATAAGCCCCCACACATATGTATATATGTATATATAAGCCCCCACACATATGTATATATAGGCCCCCACACATATGTACATATGTATATATAAGCCCCCACACATATGTATATATGTATATATAAGCCCCCACACATATGTATATATAGGCCCCCACACATATGTACATATGTATATATATAAGCCCCCACACATATGTATATATGTATTTATAAGCCTCCACACATATGTATATATAGGCCCACACACATATGTATATATGTATATATAAGCCCCCACACATATGTATATATAGGCCCACACACATATGTATATATGTATATATAAGCCCCCACACATATGTATATAAAGGCCCCCACACATATGTATATATGTATTTATAAGCCCCCACACATATGTATATATAGGCCCACACACATATGTATATATAGGCCCACACACATATGTACATATGTATATATAAGCCCCCACACATATGTATATATAAGCCCCCACACATATGTACATATGTATATATAAGCCCCCACACATATGTATATATAGGCCCACACACATATGTACATATGTATATATAAGCCCCCACACATATGTATATATAAGCCCCCACACATATGTATATATGTATATATAAGCCCCCACACATATGTATATATAAGCCCCCACACATATGTACATATGTATATATAAGCCCCCACACATATGTATATATAAGCCCCCACACATATGTACATATGTATATATAAGCCCCCACACATATGTATTTATAAGCCCACACACATATGTACATATGTATATATAAGCCCCCACACATATGTATATATGTATATATAAGCCCCCACACATATGTATATATAAGCCCCCACACATATGTACATATGTATATATAAGCCCCCACACATATGTATATATGTATATATAAGCCCCCAAACATATGTATATATAAGCCCACACACATATGTACATATGTATATATAAGCCCCCACACATATGTATATATAAACCCACACACATATGTATATATGTATATAGAAGCCCACACACATATGTATATATGTATATATAAGCCCACACACATATGTATATATAAGCCCACACACATATGTACACATGTATTTATAAGCCCACACACATATCTACAATCTTGGCCAGTCAGTTTGGGCTGTAGAATACACTGACTGCACCTCTGCAGAGGGGTAAGACCCCCACACACCTAACGGGTGTCCTGGATATGACACTAAACAATCTGATGGTGAGGTTTCAGCAGTGCTGGAGCTTTGGGGAATTCGGAGTACCCTTTTATTGCCATTGCTCCCAGGTCCACTCTGGCCCGGAACGGTAGCACCTGATAGGGCCCTATCTATGGGTTAAATCGAACTAACAGCATACTTATGCTAAACTGAATTGTTTGAGTAAACTGAATAGCTTGAAATAGAAATGTTTTTGACAATAAAACCGTACATACATTTAAACTGCGTGTTTATGCTTAACTGAATTATTTCAAACAGAACTGTTTTTCGACATTAAAACTGTATTTACACTTAACTGAATTTTTACATGTAGTTGCTTGAATAGTTTGAAATAGAAATGTTTTTGACAATTAGACTGTGTACTTATGCTAAACTGAATTGTTTGATATAGAACTGATCGTTTACATAAAAATGGATTTGGCGTTAAATAACCTACAAAGGTTGATATGCCATAAAACCCACCAAACCAAACCAAACTAAACTGAATTGCTATCTATAACTGCTTGAATAAGCTTAATAGTTTGAAATAGAACTGTTTTTGACAATTAGATTGTGTACACATGCTAAACTGAATTGTTTGAAATAGAACTGATTGTTTACATAAAAATGGTTGATATGCCATAAAACTCAACCAAACAAAAATATCTACAATCCTAATGAAGACTTTAGTAATATATGAATATGTATATTTCTTTGTATATATATATCATTTATGTATTTACCCAACCCCTCCTTATAAGCAGGATGCGGTACAAGGTCAATTCTTAGTGGAGTTTTACAGTTTTTGAATCCAGAATTTTCCTTCTCTTAGACTAGTTGCCATGCCAACGTTAAAGTGCCTAGACTGCCCTACTATTTATGTATAGCTGGAGTGAGAATTGTCAGATTATTACCTTTCTCAAACGTATTACTTATTTGTGAAGTGCGAACTGCCACGTCCAAGATTCGAATGCGTCACGCCGTGTCCATTTCTTACGACGATATCAATTACACTCTTCGGGAGACTGGGCTTCAATCTCAGGTCGAGTCATACCACAGACTCAAAAAATGGTACTTGATGCCACTAAGCATCATAAGGTAAGCATCAAGGGTAAAGTGGCACAATCCAGGGAATGGAGTAACGCCCAACCCCTACACCTTAGTGTAGTAGCTATTTAAAAGGGAGACTTTGGGTCACCCTCGACTACGGACGCCAACTTTACTTATATATATATATATATATATGTAGGATAAACAAAATTTCTCTGATAGACATCGTAAAGGATTAAA
This sequence comes from Sepioteuthis lessoniana, assembly GCA_963585895.1. Taxonomy (NCBI): domain Eukaryota; kingdom Metazoa; phylum Mollusca; class Cephalopoda; order Myopsida; family Loliginidae; genus Sepioteuthis; species Sepioteuthis lessoniana. The sequence continues at coordinate 24,892 of CAUZXS010006430.1, forward strand.
AGACTTATCAATAACTTGTTAACATCGGGACCAAATTGATAGAAGCGACGACTATGTCAAGCAAATTCTTCTTCTTCTTCTTCTTCTTCTTCTTCTTCTCTCAATTAATATTCTTTTTCTTTTCTTTCTTCCTTCTTTCAATTGTCTTCTCTCTCTCTCCTCTATCAATTTTCTCTTTCGTTCCTCAATAAATCTCCTTCTTCTTCTTCTTCTTAATAAATCTTCGTCTTCTTCTTCCCTCTTTCAATCCTCTTCTTTTTCTTTTTCTCCTTCTGCTCTTCTCTCTTTCCTCAATCAATCTTTTTCTCTCTCGTTCCTCAATAAATCTTCTTCTTCTTCTTATCTTTTTTTCTTTTTCTTCTCTCAACCAATATTCTTCTTCTTTCTATCAGTCTTCCACGCTTCTCTCTTTCCTCAATCTTTTCTCTCTCATTCCTCAATAAATCTTCTTCTTCTTCTTCTTCTTCTTCTTCTTCTTCTTCTTCCCTCTATTAATATTCTTCTTTTTCTTTTCCTTCTTCCCTCTCTCAATCTTCTTCTCTCTCCTCAATTAATCTTCTTTTTCTTCTTTCTCTCAATCTTCTTCTCTTTTTTCTTTTCTCAATAAATCTTCTTCCTTCAATCAATCTTCTTCTTCTTCTTTTTCTTCTTCCCTCTATCAATATTCTTCTTCTTCTTCTTCTTCTTCTTGTTTCCCTCTATCAAAATCAGCATTTCATCCTCTCTTTGTATTATTATTCTTTCTTTTACTTAATTTGATTGCTTTAATTTATGGCACATCAACATTCATGGGATATTCATTACCTTAGGCATTCTTGTAGAAGAAACAACGGTGGTACTATTTACTCCATAGCTGGGTTGGAATAAGGGAGTTCATGTCTTTCCAAAGATATTGGTCTGAGAGTGAACGAAATGGCGTGACTGGAATTCGAACTCTCTCTCTACGACCCCGCAGTCCTGTATGTTAACCATAACGCTACGTAAACTCCACACTTTTTCTTTTCCTGCGCATATTCCTATTACGAGCCAATTAACATTTCTCTATATAAATAATTTTCCCTTACTTGCTTTTTCTCCTTTACAGTCTCTCTCACTCTCTTTCTCCCTTACTCTCTCTGTCTCTCTTTCACCGAAAAAACACACCCACCCACACGAAGTGTTCCCCAAATTTTCTTCCTTTCATTTTACATTCTTTTTCTGTACTCTTTTGTTCTTATCTATCTATCTGATTTTATTTAATTCTAATGTTCACACACACACACACACACATATATATATATATAGTCATCCATAGAGAGATCTGTTTCGTTCTATCAGAACTCATCAGTATGCCTAGACATACTAGATTCCCGTAGCTGGGATCGAAACCCGGTTGACTCAAACGACAATCCAAGACTCTGCCCCTCAGCCACAAAGAAACCAGCAGCAGTGAAGAAAATCCGCTTAATGTTACATCTGCATCTTCAGACAAAGAATATATATATATATATATATATATATATATATATATATATATATATATATATATATATATATAGGGGTTGGTTATATATACATATATATATATATATATATATATATATATATATATATATATCCGTGCTACCAGCACGACATCATCATCATGATATATATATATATATATATATATATATATATATATATATATTTTACTCTCTTCATATCAATCTATCTAGACTCGTATCTGTCTACGTATCTATTTCAATCGGCTCATAAATATCTCTCCCACTCTCTCTCCTCCCCTGCTCTCTCTCTCTCTCTCTCTCTCTCTCTCTCTCTCTGTATCTATCACAAAATACCAGTATCTATGTACCTATCTATTTTAATCGGTTCATAAATCTATCTATCTATCTATCTATCATTGAAATTTACATCTAACTCTTTCTATTCATATTCATCTATATATAGATTCATTAATCTCTCTCCCCCTCTCTCTCTCTCTCTCTCTTTATCTATGTATCTAATACACTATTCTTCAATCTCTATCTCCACCCTCTTTCTCTTTCTCTCTTCCGCTTCTCTCTATCTCTTTCTATTCTCTTCCGTCTCTCTCCATCTCTATTCCACTCTCCGCTTCTTCCCTCTCGCTACATCATTATTGTTAACTTTTCCCAAAAAGTTCAATTTCACCCCCGGCTTCATTTTTCAATTAAAAGCGTACATATTTTAATTATACACTGGCCACCTATCGGCCAGTCCGTACGGCTCGTTATACGCGCACAACAACAATAGCATGGGAAAATAAAAATAACGTAGCTAACTTGCAGATATGAATAAGTTCCGATATTTTTTTTATATTAGAACTGAAAATACCATTATAATAATCACTTACAACAATCACTTCGTCTTCGTCTAGATAGACCCAGGTACATTCTGACCTGAAATAATAGTACGTGTTCGAGTTCCATTTATTAATAATTCATTATAATCAAATTAGGAAATGTAATATATAAAATATTTCTGTTAATAAACGTGGGTCGTTCAGAATTTAGATTTGACGTACATTTCTTAGATTTTAATGCGTCCCACTTGCACCAAAATATTTAAGACAGAGATCTGAATTAGATCAGCTTTATGGATGAAGTAAAAAAGATTTTAAAGAATCCTTGTGTGTGCATTTATTTGGTTTAATGGCTTATAAATCTTTAATGTTTATTTAAGGCAAATCCCGTTTATATTTATTTAAAAGTAAGTAGATTCGGTGACTAAAGCCAAGGGCGACCTGGAAGCTCCCTTTTTAATAGCTACTACATCGAGGTGTAGCGAAGGGTGCTAATCCTTTCCCAGGATTACTCCACTTTAACACCCAGCATTAAAAGGTACACATTAATATGTACCTTTTAATGCTGAGTGTTAAGCAAGGAGGTACCAAGAACCAATTTTTGAATTTTTGGTATGACTCGACTGGGTCTCCCGGGCCATTGTCGAACACTCTACCCACTAGGATAATGGATCAGATTATACCAACCCCATCATAGGAGCAGGATGCGCCACAATGTCAGTTTTTAAACGACGTTAAATAGGTTTGAATTCAGAGTTTTCCTTCTCCTAGACTGGTTGCTGTACCGCAGGTTAAATAGCTCAATCTACCCAACTATTTAGCATTAGCTGGAGGGAGAATAGTTTTATTCACTTCTTTCTCAACGGTATCAGCGATATTTGAAATGCAAACAACCTCGTCCAGGAATTGAACTCGGGTCACTTTGTCCATTTCCTAAGACGGTAACCATTGCACCATGAATGCTTTTCTCTTTCTTTCTCTCTCTCTCTCTCTCTCTATATATATATATATATATATATATATATATAATTGGAAGAAAAACTCAAAAAACCGTCATTTGGTTATTATAAATTTATTTCAGCTAGCCACAGATAAAATCAACCAACCTCTTCAGATAGTCATCGCACACTCTCTCTCTCACACACACACACATATATATATATGCAATAATCATTAATCAAATAGTTTGTAGGCTAATTCAATCTTAAATATTTGTTTACACACAGTTAATTATTTTAAGGTTTGGTTTGGTTATTTGCTTTAATGGCATATCAAACCTTGTGGGTTATTTAATGTCAAACCAAGTTTATATATATACGTATATATATAGTAAGTAAAGTTTGCGACCTTAGTCGAGGGTGACCCAAAGGCTCCCTTTTCAATAGCTACCACACTGTGGTGTAGGGCAGGGCGCTACTCCTTTCCTTGGCTTGATCCACATTACCCTTGATCCTTACCTTATGATGCTGAGTGTTAAGCAAGGCAGCATCAGGTACCATTTTTCTTGTCTTTGGTATGACTCAACCTGGGATTGAACTCCGGCCTCCCGAACCATTGGCGAACACTCTACTCATACCAATATATATATATATATATATATATACGTGGTTGTGTTTGTGTATGTGTGTGTGTGATTTGTAAACGACTACTTTGTCGGTAACTTCATTTTTAAAACTTGTGTGAAGTCATTTATTAATTACACACAGTTAAATAGTTTCAACTATTACTCTTTTTAGCACAAATGACCCTCAGCCACCACCATGTAGCACCTTTAATATAAAATAGGGTTGGGTACTTGTTTTCCACCTGAGCAATTTGATGAATACGGTTGGGATAATCATATAGGTTCTGGGGTTTGATATGACAATCTGATTGATTGAATTGGCTCTCTTTAACCACCCTTCTCGTCCAATAATGGCCAATATTGAATGTTGCAAGTCACATGACCACTTCGGTTGCCGGGTTACAGACTGCTCACCTAATAGAATCCCGTCCTTAAGCATTACAGGTCACCACCCACAGCTAACCGATTGCTTTATTGTTGGAGTAGGAGGAAATCTTATCCCCTCCAAAAGTACAGTCGGCGTATTCTGCAGCCCCAGCCGACAGCCGGGTGCGAGATCATTCAGTGTACGAATTTATCTGCTTAATTACAGGACAGTGCCATTGTTACATAGCCAGATATGAATACGTGAAATAGACATATTCACACCGGTACGCAAAACGTTCAAAATGTCCATAACGCACCATGGTGTAATGGTTATCGTCGTAGGAAATGGACACGGCGACACGAGTTCAAATCCTGGACGAGACTGATTGCATTTCACATAGCTCTAATACACTTTGGGAAAGGTATGAATCCAATTATTATCCCTCCAGCTATGGGTAAATAGTAGGGCAGACTAGGTTCTTCAGCCTTGGTAAGGCAACTAGTCTAGAAGAAAGAAAAATCTGAATTCAAACCTGTGAAACTCCGCTTAAAAATTGACCGTATGTCATATCCTGCCCGAGCGGAGGGGTTGGGTAAATATGATAACGTACATATATATAGCATAGGAATCCCGAAACACAAAAAACACTTACGACTTCTTAGTTCAGGTACGAAACTTTTTATTACCTTTGAGTTAAAAGGTTTTTCGAGATAAGGAGAGAGATACCATCTTTCTATGCTGACTTTTCCATCTGCCCCAAACCACGTGTGACACCTGCCACGAGGCCTCGGCAAGCAAGCGAAAGCCACCCTCTTCTTCGGACGGCAAGACTTAACTAACTGACGTTTTCAAATCCTCCCAAATCCTCCGCACACGCTTCCGGTGCATGACGTCATTCACATCCCCCTGGTTATATCTTCTATCTGGGATTTTTATTGCGACATCTCTCGGCCATTATATAACGCCATAAATTCAAGAAAAAACTACCCCCCCATTATAAAATACTTCCTATTTATTGAGAACGTAGAATATTAGTGCATTACCCCACAGAGAAGGTAAGGCCCTCTTCCTCCAAAATGAGTATCCTATGCATGAATCTAAACTTTATTTGATGGTGGGGTTCCAGGTCTGGAAGTCTGGGGAGTGTGGAAACCCCCTTCATCGCAATTACTCCCAGGTCCACTCTAAGTGGCAGTAAATGTTATGGTTCAATCTACAAGTCTCCGACTCGTTGGTCTAGTGGGTAGAGTATTCGCCAATGGTCCGGGAGACTTGGGTTCAATCCCAGGTCGCGTTATACCAAAGACTTTAAAAATGGTACTTGATACTTCCTTGCTTAACACTCAGCAATATAAGGTACGTATCAAGGGTAAAGTGGAGCAATCCAAGGAAAGGAGTAGTGCTCTCCCCTACACCACGGTGTAGTAGCTATTGAAAAGGGAGCCTTCTGGTCACCCTCGACTGCGGTCGTCAATTTTATTTTACTTATATAGGAAGGCTTGAAACCATAAAATTCTTAATTGAAGCTATAGTTGTTAAGATTATTATTATTTTACTCCTAGTCATTTTTTCTCACTGGCGTCAACTGGTGATCTTTCATTGGAGTCTAAGTGATGATAACTTTCCTGCGGACTCTTTTCAATATTCAAGACGATCTTAATATTGATATGGCATGTATGGTCCTGATTCTTCCACTGATTCACAATTTTTCCAGCCATTAGGACCGTTCAAAGTTCACCAATTACAATTGGTATCATAATCCGTAGAAGTTTTAGTTCTCTAGCAAGGTCATAGTATTTGTACAACTTTTCTCTTTGATTTTCACTCTGGAAGGAGAAAATCTAATGAATGACAACCGTTTTTTTCTTGTTAATTATCACGAGGTTTGGTTTGGTTTTATGGAATATCAACCATTGTAGGTTATTAAATGCCAAATCCATTTTAAACATACAAACAGTTCCATATCAAACAATTCAGTTTAGCATTAGTACATAGTTTCAATATCAAAAACATTTCTATTTCAAACAATTCAGTTTAGCCGTTCAGATCTATTTAACCCATAGAGTGAACCCTATGAAGGGTTACCACGCCGGGTTTGAGTGGAACTGTCAGTGGAGGGGCACTTCGCATTCCCCAAATATCTAATATTACTGGAGCTTTACCATCAGATTGTTTAGTGTCATAACAGGACACTCATTGAAGGAGTCTTACCCCTCTGCTGAGATGCAGTTGGTATGTTCTACAACTGCAGGTAACTATGCAATCTCACGAGGTCTGGTCTTCTGGCCGGGATTGGATGATTTGTTTCTATCTCAATTCCCAGAGAATCTTATGCATCTTATTCTTGAAGTATTCTGTTTTGTGTACGAACCATTAACTCGTATGACCAAATTTTCATCTCTTGCACAATTCCGATTGAATCGCCTTTCCTACCCAGTCATGCCTATTCTTGTACTCCTTCTGTGATAGTTACTTGCATTGTCTTCATATAACCTACACTTTTTTATTCTGTTGAGCAAAACTATTTAACTCTTTTGACAATTTTTCACACCAGCGTTAGCTGATAGTTTATCACTGAAATTCAAGTGACAGCAAGTCACCACATGTCTCCAGGACTCTTATCAGTATTCTGGACGATCTTAATAATGCTATAATCTACATGGTCTCAACTTCTCCTTTGATATCTATGCCTCCTGTCCCTTTACCAATCGTTCCAAATGCACCAATTACAACTGGTATCACTGACACCTTTAAGTTCAATAATTCTTTTTTTAGTTCTCTACCAAAATCTTGATATTTATCTCTCTTTTTGCCTTCTTTTAATTTTATTCTGTGGTCTGCTGGGAAGGCAGTATTTTTTTTTGGGTGGGGGTTCATTATCAAAAGGGCTGGTCGATATTTGATGCTCTGTTTGTATCTCAAAATAAAGAGGACTTTGTACGTCTCATTTTTCTGGACATATTCCAGATTGTGCTGGAACCACTTGTTCGTATGGTCACATTAAAATTTCTTGCACAATTCCCAGTGGATCAACTTCCCCACCAAGTCGTGTTTAGTCTTATACTCTTTTTGTGCAAATTTACTGGATTCGCTTATTACTTTTGTTGATCGTTTCTTCGCATACATCACATACCATATTTACCAACACAAGGTCAATTTTTAAGCGAAGTTTAACAGGTTTAAATTCAGAGTTTTCCTTCTCCTAGACTAGTCGCCTCACCAAGGCTGAAGAACCTAGTCTGCCCTACTATTTACCCATAGCTGGAGGGATAATAATTGGATTCATACCTTTCCCAAAGTGTATTAGTGCTATGTGAAATGCAATTAGTGTCGGTCAGGATTTGAACTCGTGTCGCCGTGTCCATTTCCTACGACGGTAACCATTACACCACGGGCACCTCCGAGACACTACGGGCACCTCCTCTAACATCACATACCCAACACTTGCTGTTTTGTCGTGTCTCATCTATTTTTGTTTTTACGTCGTTTTCCCTTATGGCGTGTTTTTGTGCGGCTCTTAAGATATACTCAGTTCTTCTCTTAAGGTTTCCATTTCTTAGCCATGACCAAGTTTTCTCGTATGAGATTTCACTCATTTGTCGCTTGAAATATCCATATAAAATCTTTTTTTCCCATTTTTGTGTCAAGTTATTATTGTTCTTTTCATCCTTGTAGTGTTTGTGTTGTTTTCGGTCGTTAGAATTAATCTTTCTTTGTTATTTTTTATGTAGACTTCGAGTTGACCTATCGATGCATCGACGCTATCTTCAATGCTGGCGAGACCTCTTCCTTCTTCTTTTCTTGACACGTATAGTCTGTGTATATCATCTCTGGGATGAAAGGCCAACGTAATTAATTTTCTTGTTCTGTGATCCATTTGTTGCAGTCCTTCCTTTGTCCACTTTAAGGATGGCCCCTATTATCTTACAAGGAGAGAAACCAAGCTGTTTATCCCTTTGATGAGATTTCTACCATATAGTTTGGTTTCGGGTATGTTTGTCGTTCTCCTGAGATACTCTTTTATGATTTTTTTTCTTTAGTCTCCGCTTGTTTGATGATGTCCGCTTCCAATATTCCCAAGTATTTGTAACTTACTTTTTCTCCAAGCGTCCTGATTTTTTCTTGATTTGGTAGTTCGATTACTTCCGTCATTTGTCGTTTTCCGCTTCTCATGATTTGCACAGTACATTCTTTTATGCCAAATTCCATCTCTATAGCGTCTCTATATATCCTAACTACCTGTATTAGGGTTTTCAATACTTTTTTCATTTTCCGCAAACAACTTTATATCGTCCATGTACATTAAGTGGTTAATCTTTTCTTACAATTTATGAAGTTTGCTGCCCCCAGTGCATTATGCGGTTGAGTGGCATCATAGCTATCACAAACAGTAATGGTGAGAGCGCATCTCCTTGGAATATACCTCTATGGATTTTCATCTCAGCTAAACTTTTTCCTCCAGTTGTCTATTCCACTCTCCAGTTTTTCTTGGTTCTTTCAATGCATTTTATGACATCGTCGGATGTCTGGCACATTTTTAAACAGTCTATGGTTTAATGAACAGAATGTTCGCCAATTGTCGGGAGACCAGGTTTTAATCCCAGGTCGAGTTATACCAAAGACTCAAAAAATGGTACTTGATGCTACATTGCTTAGCACTAAGCATTATAAGGTAAGGATCAAGGGTAAAGTGGAGCAATCCAGAGAATGGAGTTGAACCCTCCCCTACACCTTGGTGTAGTAGCTAATGAAAAGGGAGCCTTTGGGTAACCATTGACTAAAGTTGCTATATTTACTTTACTTATTATCCAGCGTTGTAGGACCATATTGTATGCTTTTTATAGTCATATTTATATATATGTGTGTGTGTGTGTGTGTGTGTGTGTGTGTGTGTGTATTAGTTCACACAACTGGATTTTAGAATCTATAATTTTCCCAGCTATTATGGGCGGTGTTTGTCTGCCTCTAAAAATCAAGCGGTAGGAGTATAAAAATCAACAACTAATTAATTAGTGATGAAGCCAAACCAATTGCCACGAGGGTGGCATATCGGACTTGATAGGTTCACCGAGGAAAGCGGAGAGAGAGACGGTTTGATTCCAGATTTCTGACAACGAATCGTAGTGTCACCTTGGAAGACATCTTACATTTTCTTCAATTATCAAGTTAAGATTTAAGGGATGGTGTATATTATTATTTATTAAGCGTCTCTACCTCTGGCACAAGGCCACGAAAGTCGAGTTCCGCTCAGTCTTAATGCTAATTCACCGCCAATTTACGCTTTTTAACAAATACCACATGGTAGAAGTTTACTATACTATATATTGTAAAAAGTAAAGTTGGCGACCATAGTCGAGAATGACCAGAAGGCTCCCTTTTCAATAGCTACTACACCGAGGTGTAGGGAAGGGCGCTACTCCTTTCCCTGGTTACTATATATATATATATATATATATATATGTACATATGCAGCAAGATATTCTGTCGGTCGGAGATGACAGAAGTTTAGAATTCACAATCTCCGTTATAAGGTTTTACCTAACTATCAGGCTAGCAAGCTCAATCTGTCCCGACTGTTTACGTATGCCGATAAGAAGTTTATTTTCAGATTTTGTCCTTTTCCTGGACTAGTTTACCCACCTACAAAACTAGACAGCCCAGTCTGTCCCACAAATTACTCATTCTTCAATAATGAAGATGGAATTCAGAATTTTTTCTTCTAAACTGGTTTAAAAGTCATTAGCCTTATGGGTAGAGTGTCCACCAATGGTCCGGGAAAACTGGGTGCAATCCCAGGTCGCATCATACCAAAGACTTTAAAAATGGTACTTGATACCTCCTTGCTTAACACTCAGCAATATAAGATACGTATCCATATTTACCAACCCCTCCGCTTGGGCAGGATATGATACAAGATCAATTTTTTTTTAACAGGTTTCAATTCAGAGTTTTCCTTCTCCTAGATTAGTTGCCTATCCAAGGCTGAAGAACCCAGTCTGCCATACTATTTACCCATAGCTGCAGGGAGAATAATTGAATTCATACCTTTCCCAAAGTGTATTAGTGCTTTGTAATATGTTAACAGCTTCGTCCAGGATTTGAACTCGTGTCGCCGTGTCCATTTCCAACGACGATAACCATTACACCAAGGGCGTGTATCGAGGGTAAAGTGGAGCAATCCAGGGAAAGAAGTAGCGCCCTCTCCTACACCTCTGTGTAGTAGCTATTGAAAAGAGGGCCTTCCGGTCACCCTTGACTACGATCACCAACTTTTAAACTGGAAGCTAGAAAGTACAGTGTGCCCAGCTATTTACCTATATCTTGAGAAGGAAGAGATATATTCATGCTTTTCCTAAGAGTATTAGCGCGAAATGAAATACAAACAGTCGTAAGAAGGATATAAACGCGTGTTGTTTGGTCCATTTTCTGATAATTGTGACCTCACGGGTACCTTGATTTGATATATTTCAGTGGGCTAAAAGTTCTTTTATCATGTTACTCTTTGCGATTTTTTTCACACCGGTGTTAACTGAGGGTCCTTCACGAGACTCTGAGTGGTCTCCAGGACTATTCTCAGTATTCTGGTCGACATCAACAATGCTGTAGTTTGGATGGTACTATTTACCAACCCCTCCGCTCGGGCAGGATATGACACAAGGTCGATTTTTAAGCGGAGTTTAACAGGTTTGAATTCAGAGTTTTCCTTCTCCTAGACTAGTTGCCTCACCAAGGCTGAAGAACCTAGTCCGTCCTACTATTTACCCATAGCTGGAGGGAGAGTAAGGGGGTTCATACCTTTCCCAAGGGTATTTGCCCGAAAGTGAACGTAATAGCGCGACTGGAGTACGAACTCGCGTACTACGATTCCGCAGTTCATCGCTTTAACCATTACACCACGAGGACACCCCGTAGTTTGGATGGTCTCAGCTAGTCCCCTGATTTATAACTTCTTAAGCACCTTTACCAAACTTTTGTAGGTCATTCCAAGTGCACCAATTGCTATTGGTATCACTGTCACTTCCATGTTCTTTTCCTTTTTTGTTCTCTGGCAAGGTTCAAGTACTTGTCATTATTATTATTAGAGTTTTTCACATCAGCGTTAGCTGATGGTCTTTTACTGGAGATTAAGTGACAGCAAGTCTCCTCAAGTCTCCAGGACTCGTCTCAGGATTCTGACCGTTCTCAGCAATGCTGTTGTTTGGATAGTCTCTATCCGTCCACCAACTTCCAAGTCCTCCAGGCCCTTTAATAATCCTTTAGTTACCGTGCCAAAAGCACCAATCACAATTGGTATAATTGTCACCTTCATATTCCATAGTTGTTTTTTCTTTTTCAATTCCCTAGCAAGGTCGAGGTACTTATCTCTCTTTTCACATTCTTTCAGTTTTATTCTGTGGTCAGCCGGGACAGCAAAGTCGACAATTTTGCAGATTTTCTTTTTTTTTTTTTTGTAGATTATTATAAGGTGTTGTCTTCTGGCCGGGATTAGGGGATCTGTTTGTATGTCAAAGTCCCAGTACATATTTCCCAGTGGATCACTTTGCCCACCCTGTCGTGTCTAGCCTTGTACTCCTTCTGTGCCAATTTGCTGCATTCACTTATTATGTGATTGATCGTTTCATCTCTGTCATCACATAGCCTACATTTGCTATTTTGTTGCGTCTTATCTATCCTCGCCTTGATATTATTGGTTCTTATGACGTTGTTTTGTGTTGCCATTAGGAGAGATTCTATTTCTCTCTTAAAGTTTCCCTTTCTTAGCCATGTCCAGGTTTTGTCGTGTGAGATATTGTTTATTAGTCGTTTAAAACGCCCATTTTTGTTTCCTTGTTATTATCATTCTGTTATCTATCGTGTTGTCCGTATTGTTTCTGATGGCCGTAATCAGTCCTCGTTCGTGTTTTTCTATGTAGTCTTCGAGTCGTTTTATCGATGTGTCAACGCCGTCTTCGATGCTGGCAAATCCTCTTCCTCCCTCTTTTCTTGGTACATATAGTCAGTCAACGTTGTCTCTCGTATGCAATGCCTTGGTCCATTTGTCTAAGTTCATCTCTGGTCCATTTGAGAAAGGGTTCCGAGTATCTAACGAGGTGTACAGCCCAAGTATTTATTCCTTTGATAAGGTTTCTGCTAAAAAGCTTTGTTTCTAGTAGTTGTTCTCTTTTGAGAGTTTTTCATACAAGCGTTAGCTGATGGTTTTTCAGGGCAGTTTGAGTGACAACAAGTCTTCTCAGGACTCTTCTCAGTATTCTGGCCGCTCTCAATAATGCAGTAGTTTGGATGGTCTTCAGTCCCATTATTCATCCTTTGGTGACTGTACCAAGAGCACCAATTACAATTAGTATTATCGACACTTTCATGTTCCACAGTTTTTTTCAATTCTCTAGCAAGGTCGAGGTACTTATACCTCTTTTCTCATTCTTTCAATTTTATTCTGTGGTCAGCCGGGACAGCAAAGTCTACAATTCTGCGAGTTTTCTTTCTTTTCTTTTTTATTCTTGTTGATTATTATTAGGTCTGGTCGTCCGGCCGAGTTTTTGTGATCCGTTTTTATCTCAAAATACCAGAGGCGTTTGTGCGTCTCATTTTCTTGGACATATTCTGGATTGTACATATACCATTTGTTTGTATGGTCAAAATTAAATTTCTTGTCAATCTGTAACATACTCATATGCATGCAGAAACATAGTCAACACAATAATGACGAACGAAACACTGTTCTTTGGAAAAATATACCTCTCACACTTTATTCGAAATGGTACGAAAGGGTTACGAAAGGGCTATGTGTAAGATGTGAGTTGAAGACTGAACAAAGCTGCAGCATATTGACCCCCAGCTCTTCTGGCTATTGCAGCACTTCTTTCTCGTTCTCCTGGGCTGCTCAACCGGGGGCCCTGAGGGCCCAGTCTCTTCTAGGACCTGGTTCTCACTCCTCGAACAGCAATAACTGACTCCAAACTCCAACTAACTCAAACTTCCCGTAGCACCGGGTTATATAATTGTTTGACATCCACCTGCTTCAGCAAGCGTCACATCTGCACTCAATTCAACCCGTCCACAGTCAAGGTTATCCCCTGATATCTTCGACCGGATGCACCTATTATTTACACGAGTGCATTTCTTATTTGACAGCTCGGCCGGGTCGGAGGTCAATATGTTACAAATTTCCCAGTGGATCACATTACCTACCCAGTCGTGTCTTGTCTTATACTCCTGCGGGGCTAATTTGCTGCATTCGCTTATTATGTGATTGATGGTTTCATCTCTATCACCACATAAACTACATTTGCTGTTTTGTTGCGTCTTATCTATTCTCGCTTTGATATAGTTAGACATTGTTATTATTATTATTATTATTATTATTATTTGTATTCATCACATTTCTTTTTGTAAAATACTGATTTTTTTAAAGAATGGAGACGAGATTTAATATTTTCGTTTTTTTCTTGTAATTGTTTTTTGGTTTATTTTGGTATTTTTTGTTGTTGTTGTTTTTTTTTATTATTCTTTTATTTTCAATAATTATTTAGTATCATTTCTTTTTTTCATTTCAAGACAGTCGTCGATGTAAAGTTTATTGCCTCAAGTGAACTGAAAATTCCAGTGTTTATGAGTCGAAAACAGCAGCACGTATATTAATTCCCGAATCTCTTTGTAAAATGATGCTAATTAGGAAATATGGCTCTAAAAAAAAATAACAATGTTTAAATAATGAATGCTTCATATATATATATATATAGATAGATAGATAGTTTCAAAACAAAACTCACGTCGTTTTAGTGATAGTGTTCAATATTTAGAATAGAATCACTTCTTGGTCAAAATATTAAGCAAAGATGAAAAATGACTATAAAAAACTGCAAACGGTCAAAATCACAACATTCACACGTGTCAAGTACAACTGTCAGTTTCACGACCCAAGTTGAGCATTAGGAACCGGCTGAAACTTGCAGATGCACTAGACACTTGTGATAGTTTTACTCTTAACAGTTTTTCGGTTTTTATCGTCGTTTTTAATCGTTGCCCAACATTTTGACTATATATATATATATATATTGAGAGAGAGAGGGAGAGAAAGAGAGACAGAGAGAGAGAGAGAGAGAGAGAGAGAGAAATATATATATATATATATATATATATATATATAGTTAAGCATGTTTGATTAGATAACAAAGACACATTTTGTCTAAATAATTCTATTAAGATCCTTTCAAGTTTCCTGATAAACGTTTTGGTTTCAGGTTGGAATTGGTGGATGAATTTACCAAAATTGTCCAGAGCGCTTATTTAATCAAACGCGCAAAAATGAAAGACTGCAGCCGAACTGCGAGAGCGCGCGCGCACACAAACACATACACACATATCTCTCTATATATACATATATTACATGGCAGTGTCTTTTACCCTGGGTTTCTTGCTTTACATATTCTTCAGACAGAGTGAAAGGGTTTAAAAAAAAAAAAGACCGATTAATATGGTTAATTTTTATTTGAAGGAGATTTTGTTTGTGTATATGTATGTCTAAGTTTGTGTGCTTCTAAATGTTAGTACGTTTGTTGTGTTCGTGGTATCGCTCGCCCATACATAGAGACGTATATTTGCGCCTATAATAGCATGCATCTTTATATATATATATATATATATATATATATATATATATATATATATATATATATATATATATATATATATATATATATATATATATATATATATATATATATATATATATATATATATATATATATATATATATATATATATATATATATATATATATATATATATATATATATATATATTATATATATATATATATATATATATATATATATATATATATATATATATATATATATATATATATATATATATATAAAGATGCATGCTACTGTGTATATATATTAGTAATATCCTGTCAGCGTCTGGGGTGTCGTCGTGGTGTGATGGTTAAAGCGATGGACTGCGGAATCGTAGTAAGCGAGTTCGTACTCCAGTCGCGCTATTACGTTCACTTTCGGGCAAATACCCTTGGGAAAGGTATGAACCCCCTTATCCTCCCAGCTATGGGTTAAATAGTTCCACTACCGTTCTTCTAAGAGAATGGCTTTGGCATTAAATAACCTACAAAGAGTTGATATGACATTAAACAAAGAAACCAAACCAAACCTGTCAGCGTCTGACGACAGTGGTTGTGCATTATTTGTGTAGAGAATTTGTATAAGGAATTTCGTATAAATCTTTGGGGAGTACTTGATGAATGGCTATTGTAATATATTTTTTCTATCCAGGTTTAGATTACAAAATTAACATACGGATTGTATACAGTACAATAAGAAGGAAACTCAAACCTAGTTAAATTCTCTGAATTTCTGAGACGTAGCTTGATGATTTTTATCATTAAGGGTTTTCGGACTATTGTCTTCATCTTTATTGTTATTTCTCCAAGGTTTCGGCCGATATATCCTCTGGCCTTCTTTAGGTGTTTGTTGTCTAAATTTCTGAGACGAAGCTTGTTGATTTTTATCATTAAGGGTTTCCGGACTATTGTCTTCATCTTAATTGTTATTTCCCCAAGGTTTCGGTCGATATATCCTCCGGCCTTCATCAGGTGTTTGTCGAACTCGGGAACTTATGCGTCTAGCAGGCCACATAGCGTAACGGTTATATACGTTGGTTCCCTAAGCTTCTAAGGAGACAATCAACTGGAGGTTTCAGGTTCAATCCTGACTGCCGGGGAGTAAAAATAAGAGAATTCTTAACGCTTGTACCCGGTTATGGTTAACGGAATCAGAACAGGCGAACGCCGTGGATTTAATAAAGGACGAAGTTCGAAGTTCCGTGTAGGTTCCCGAGTTCGACAAACACATGAAGAAGGCCGGAGGATATGTCAGCCAAAACGTGGAAATAACAATAAAGATGAAGACAATAGACTGAAAACCCTTAACCATATGTACCAACCCCTCCGCACGAGCAGGATATGACACAAGGTCAAGTTTTATGCGACGTTTAACAGATTTGAATTCAGAGTTTTCCTTCTCCCAAACTAGTTGCCCCACCAAGGCTGAAGAACCCAGTCTGTCCTACAATTTACCCATAGCTGGAGGGAGAATAATTGGATTCATTTCCTTTCCCAAGGGTATTAGTGCTATGTGAAATGCAAACAGTCTCGTCCAGGATTTGAACTCGTTTCGCCGCGTTCATTTCCTACGACAATAACTATTACACCATGGGCACCTTCTAAAAATCCTTAACGATAGTTAAATTGCCATTATAAATTCATTTCAGCGAAGAATATCATTATACTCTCCGTCTCATCAGATGACTGCACATGTTTAAATTGGGGATGAAAAACGTCAAATATGAATTACACTCGATATGTGCATGGAAAAAAACGAAAGAAAATCGTATATTAATTTTTAATTCTCAGGCGAAAGTGAAGGGGCTTAAAACAATAAAGTGTTAGAAAAATCAAAAAACCAGAAAAAAATTATTTATATTTACCCAACCCCTCCGCTCGGGCAGGATATGACACAAGGTCAATTTTTTAAGCTGAGTTTAACAGGTTTGAATTTAGAGTTTTCCTTCTTTTAGACTAGTTACCTCATCAAGGCTGAAGAAAACAGTCTGCCCTACTATTTACCCGTAGCTAGAGGGAGGATAATTGGATTCATACCTTTCCCAAGGGTATTAGTGCTAAGTGAAATGCAATCAGTCTCGTCCAGGATTTGAACTCGTGTCGCCGTGTCCATTTCCTACGACGATAACAATTACACCACGGGTACTTCCTAAAAAAAAGTTATTCCTGAAATCAACCCATCCTAATTTGAACTTATGCTTGAATTTTCACAGCGGGTGGAATTTTTTGAATAATGTAAGCTTGTAAACTCGCAGTCACATGGGTCCCATGTGTTTTGAGACACCCTAAATATTTCTAGCATATAAGGTATTTGAGATATATACATAACTATATTTTATATAATGATAGAGCATATTTACATTAGGAAGGCATGAACAGCTATCGATCGGCTATCGGTCATATGGAAGTCAGACCTGTCCGATAAAATAAAACACAATTTTTTCCAAGCAGTGGTCGTGTCCATACTACTGCATGGATGCACCACCTGGACATTGACAAAGCGTATAGAAAAAAGCTCGGCAGCAATTGCACAAGGATGCTACGAGCAAAATTGAACAAATCCTGGAAGAAACATGCCAAAAAATAGCAGCTGTACGGCTACCTACCTCCCATCTCTGAAACCGTTCAAATTAGATGATAAGACACGTGGGAAATTACTGGAAAAGTAAGGGCTCATAAACGAAGTTCCCCAATGAACCCTCTCACACGGATGCGCAAGTGTAGGACGACCAGCAAGAACAACAGCAGGGTACGAACACAGGATGTAGAATGAAATACCTTCCATAAACGATGCATGATAGGGACGGGTGGCGAGAGAGAGAGTTTGGGAAATCAGTGCGACCAGTACGAGATGATGATGATGATGATTAATACTATTGGCAAAAATAAAAGACTTAAAACTTATGGAGGATATTTACTCAGGCTGTTACGTTACGTCACGTATGCGTAAAGCTACGGGTTCAATAGAAAAGATTTAAGTGCAAAGCGACTCCATTGTTCAGATACGAAGATTTTTTAATCGGACACAACATTTTCTTGTAGGCTTTGATATAAAAATTTATTTCTAAGAAAAAAATCAAGCTAACAACGTGCGACACTTGATTTAGCCGGAGTGGAGAAGGGAGAAGTAATCCCAAACAGTGCGACACCAAAAAGTGACTTCCACCTTTTTTGACATACTACAATTTAACCTCAGTATGAATTCAGTAAGTACTGGCTCATTGGCCTAGTGGGTAGAGTGTTCGCCAATGACCTGGGTTCTGTCCCAGGTCACGTCATACCTAAGACTAAAACAATGGTATTTAATACTTCCTTGCTTAACACTCAGCGTTATAAGGTACGTATCAAGGGTAAAGTAGAACAATGCAGAGAAAGGGGTAGCGCCCTCCCCTACACCTCAGTGTAGTAACTATTGAAAAGGGAGACTTCGGGTCGCCTTCGACTACTGTTGCCAACTTACTTACAACTTATGAATTCGAGGACCCAAACTGAAGGCACGAAAACTTTAACCAGCAGATTTGACACTAGCTTCTTGAATGAAACATCCCAAGAAATAAAAATAAATGAAAGTCGACGACTGAAGTTCTCCCAAGAAAATTCAACTGAAAGAAAATTCAACTGAAAGAAAACTCAACCAAGAATTCTGCGGGAAAGAACCTTAAAGAAAACTCGAAATTTAATGAACTTTGAAACTTTTCGATGAAACAAAACAAAAATTTAAAAAAAAAAAAGAAAGAAAAGAAAAATACTCAAATTCAAAGAACTTTGTTTCCCTGACACTCTCTCAGATAAGTTCCAGCAAATTGCACTAAAATTTGCAACACTTCATCTTTTCAATCCCTATCTTTCTTGTTTTTGTTTTTTTGGGGTTTTTTTTGTATAAAATTGCCTTTTAAAAACATTATTGTCTGTGTTATCTTTTCGAATCAGTATCCGAATTAGAAAGCTGCGGAACTTACTGTTTAAATTTACCGTTTGAATTACCGTTAAGGGCACACTAAGTAGTTGCTGGCGACCGTAGTCGAGGGTGACCAGAAGGTTCCCTTTTCAATAGCTACTACATCGAGGTGTCGGGGAGGGTGCAACTTCTTTCCCAGGATTGTTCCACTTTACCCTTGATACATACCTTATATCACTGAGTGTTAAGCTAGGAGGTATCAAGTACCATTTTAAAAGTCTATGGTATGACGCGACCTGGGATTGAACTCAGCTCTCTCAGACCATTGGCGAACACTTTACCCACAAGGCCAATGAGCCGGTTTTAAGGGTACACTAAAGCTCCCTAAAACACTACCCAGTTAAGTACTAAACTTGGCTTTAGTGTCACTCAAATTCCTACAAATTCCTTTTTATATTGCAAATTTTATTTTATCCTTTTAAAATCTTTTTTTTTATTGACGCACAGGAGAGAGGGCCAGCAGAAAGGTCTTCAAACAAACTCAAATAGCATAGGAACGAGACACACACCTGACTTCCGAACGATTCTTTTCTAACTCTAATCACAAGTTTACCGACTGACTCAATTTCCAATTATCTTTTTTTTTTTATATTCTAAATTACTTATTTCAACAGCCAATGTTTTCGGTGTGACATTATCTTATTAGATAATTGTATCATATTATATTTCTTTATTTCTTAAGCCAGTTGACAAGCACTTGATTTGTTAAGCTTTCCAATATCCCAACGTTATTTTGACATGAGCTGATATCCTGGTCACCATCTGTGCACGCGTATAACCTTTTCAATTTGACTCACACTTCAACTCAAAGACTTTTAGCGAGAATGAGTTGTTACGTTAGTTCCTCGCTATATTTGAAGGAAAATAAACGAGAAGAACGAAGATGCTGTAAGGTTTTTAAGAAGGTTTAATGGCAGCCACCTTTACGCTGTAAGTCTCGTAGGAAGGAAGGGCGGAAGGAAGGAAGGAAGGATATAGTTTTTGAGTTAAAAAGGAATTATAGCAGCTGAATGTCTAAGCGGAATATGCGCCACAATAGACATAGCAAAAGTCGTGTTTACTGTTTAAGGACAGGAATGATATAGTCACCCTTAAATGTGTGGTCCTGGTTGCTGTAGGAGAGAGGCATGAAATGTCTCCTGAAAAGGTTGCCCAGGAATGAGGTAGCTGGATATCTGAGCGAAATATAGCGCGTCGCTGTAGACATAGCAAAAGTTAGAGGCAACATAAAGGTGTTTCTGTAAGCAGCGGATTACATGCATCTAATTCATGTTCAGCTGGAAACCCTTGGTCTAAGAGAGTAGACTCAAAAGGTCCATAAATTAGGCGGCTTTCCTCATCGTGTTGTGGTTATGCTGTTATGAAGAGAGCGGACAGAAAGTACGACCGTCCTGCTCGAACGGTTCTGAGGAAGAGATAGTTGGGCGGGTTTTCACCATTTTTATGTTGTCCCGGAAAATAGTCCGGGATGAATAGGGTAAGTCATCCTCATTAGGTGAAAATATGCGACGATCATAACAGTCAAATTAATTTACGCGCCAAACAAAAATACGAAGTTCTTTCTGCTACAGACTTCTATAACACAGTCGGTTGGGACTATTGAATACACCAACTGCTTCTCTGTAAATGGGTAAAACTCCTACCCAACGAGTGTCTCGGATATGACAGTAAACAATCTGATGATGAGTCTTCATTAATGTAAAACCTTCGGGAATTCGGAGTACCCTCTTTATTACCCAGGTTCACTCCCAGGTTCACTCTGGCCCGGAGTGGTAGCCCTTAATAGGGTCCTATCTATTGGTCAAATAGAATAGTTTGACAGTTAAACTGTGAGCAAACAAATGACTTATGGAAAATTAAATTGTTTGAAATAGAACAGTTTGATCATTTAACTCTGTGTAAACAAATGAATGATGTTTAATTGAATTGTTTGTGACACATAGCTGTTCTTGGAAGCATTTAACTTTGTTGACTAATACTAAACTGAATTGTTTGAAATACAACTGTTTTATAATTTAACTATTTGTAAACAATGACTGATGCTTAATTGAATAGTTAGTGATACATAGCAACACTTGAAGACATTAAACTGTGAGCAAACAAATGATTAATAGTAAATAGAATTTTTCGTATCAGAAATAAGTGAAACCATTTAACTGTGTGAAAAAATTAGATCAGGCTTATTTAAACATGTTATGTACAAAATGTGTTTAGAAATCATCTAAATAATATATATGTATAAAAAGGATTTCGTATTGAATAACCTACAAGGGTTGATGTGTCATAAAACAAAAATCTAACCCATCAAAGATTCTAGCCAACTTACAATTTTATCAAATAAAATGAATGATATAATAAACTAACACCCTAATTATTTTATAAGGCTTTTTATTTAGCAGTAAATAAAATAATAGCAGATAAGACGCAATACATTTTTATTTAGCAGTAAATAACTTAGTAACAGATAAGACGCAAAACATTCTTTATTTAGCAGTAAATAAACTAATAACAGATAAGACCCAAAACATTTTTCTTTTTAAGATAAACATTCTGACCTCATAAAAAAACCGTAAACAAACTAGATTATATCATTTAACTTAATGGTATATTTTTCTTAGCCATGCTGAGGAAATAAATTGGAATAACAGATTGTACCAAATCCTTATGCAGTAAAACAATTCTGAACACTGATCAGAAACCAGCAAACTTTTAACTCAAAATGAGGATTTTCTTTAGCAAGTCTAATCTATGACTCAAATCATATTTAGAAGCAACAACGTATTCTGACAACATGAAGTTAGGGTTAAACCCGCTATTGTGGAGATTACTCTTCTTGTCCGCCAAATAGTTCTGCTAATAGTTACTAGGTGACGTGATCAAGCCTGACATAAATGCAAGTGCGTGAACTCAAAGTACCTTACGACCTCGACAGCAAATTGGCACACACGTGTATTCTTCTGTCCGCTGAGTACAGGGTTCTTTTTTACTCCCAACAACTTCCTATCGCATTGAACACGACAGCATAGAACAATATGCTTTTTAGACATGCAAGTTTTCACATTAGACTTCTGATTCTCTTTTATCTACGTACGCTAAAGACTTTTACGACCTATGCTAAGAACTTTTCAATAATTAGGATATTTCTCAACATACATTCTCTATGCACAATTTGTATCTCATTGTCCTTCTCGGGTTCCTACTTTTAAGTTTGTTCAGATAATAAAACATTATTGTAGCCTTTTGGCTCCTCATATAGGGTATCATTGTTAAAAAAAAATGCAACATTATCTGTGTCATCAGTGAGCGGAATTTTTCATCGCAACCGGAAGTAAACGCTGTTCGTCAGCGAGTGGAATTTTCCATTACCTACACAGAGGCTATTTTTCGAGACACATTAATTCGGCAATCTTGAAAATATTTTCTAGCTGTTGAGCATAAAAATAAGTAAAACTGGTGACCTTAATCGAGGGTGACCCGAAGCCTCCCTTTTCGGGCATTTGCATACATCATTTCATAACGCCTAAACTTCCGATTAGATCACGTGATCTTTTTCCGCTTATATACACAGGGGCGTCTCTGATTGACGACTCGGTCAAGAGTCAATATGCAACGCTTCTGCAACAGAACACGTCCAACTCTTCGACCATCTACAGATACTTGGCCACACAGCTACATTTACGTAGTGCTTTCAATAAGTTTCCAGACTTTTTTGTACAGGCATTTAAAAATGTCCTAGACTCTTGAAAATTCAGTAGGTTATTGCTATACATCTTATGAGATGACTGACCGATTCTTATGATTTCAGCTTCAAATGAACAGCAACAGCAGGAATTAGAATACACCCTACTAAAGCCTGATTGTCACAGCTGGTGAATTTCAAAAATGCAATCTGGATGTGAGGACACTTTAGAAGAACGATATGCAATAAAATTCTGTTTTAAACTTGAAAACAATACCACAGAAACGTACGCAATGCTTCAGACTGTTTTTGGACCATCTTGCATAAATCGAGCATCAGTTTTTGAGTGGTATAAGCGATTCAAGGAAGGCAGGGAGTCTGTGAGGGATGATGAGAGGTGTGGGAGGAGTAATGAAGTCAATACACCAGAGTTGATTGGCCCAAGGGTTAGGGTTAGAGTCACTATGTTGAGGCTTTAAGGGATTCAGGAAGAGATTCCGTCGGAAGAGGCTAGCACTCTTCAAATCAGGTCAGTGGCATTTCCAACAGGACAATACACCAGTCCACAACTCCATCCTTGTCACAGACTATTTGACCAAGATGGGCATCAAGACAGTTCCTCACCCTCCCTATAGTCGAGACCTTGCTCCCTGTGACTTTTGGCTATTCCCTAAGCTCAGAGGCTGTCGTTATGAGACAAAAGAGGAGATGAAAGAGGCTGTGACGAAGGTGATTGATACGCTAACACAAGAGGACTTCCATGGGGCCTTCCAGGAGTTGTTGGAACGGTACAACAAGTGCATTGCAGCCGGGGTAGATTACTTCGAAGGGGACTAGAGGTTCATGTGTGTACTATCGATAAAAGTGCCCATACAAAAAAGTCTCGAAACTTTTTTAATGATCCTCGTACGACCTGCTCAGGGCATCAGAACTATTAGTAAAGGTCTTCTAGACTTGCTACTGCCAAAAACTATAGGAACAACGCTTTCGATGCTAAATGGACTTTATACAAATTCCTCATCTATTATTCATTAAATAAAAACTTTGGCTTTTAAATCTACCATCTGTTGTCATCTCTTCACTAGTTCGTATCACATCTCTTTCTTTCGAAGGTGTCCTCTTGGTGTAGTGGTTAAAGCGATGGACCGCGGAATCGTAGTAAGCGAGTTCGTACTCCAGTCGCGCTATTACGTTCACTTTCGAACAAATACCCTTGGGAAAGGTATGAACCCCTTTATCCTCCCAGCTATGGGTTAAATAGTACCACTACTGTTCTTCTAGGAAAATAGCTTTGGCATTAAATAACCTACAAAGGTTGATATGCCATTAAACAAAGAAACCAAACCTCTCTCCTTTTTCTTTATGTTGATGTTTGCAGGATCGACGTATTTATCGCTCCCACGACAATATTTTATCGTTAATTCAATGGCAATTATTCTCGCACTTATTCTGTATGAGGAAACCATATCCAACCGCCATTTTTCTACTAGCAGTGCAAATAGTTACTTTTCCATCTTTTAACGTTACTGGTAGTTATGGTACCTATATATAACAAACGTACGAAGACAACCCTCAGATGTCGGTACTGTATCTCCCACTACACTATCAATGGCTTACGAGATAATTTCACCTAGCCCAACGGTTTAAAATAGACATAAACATCAGTACAAGCAATAATTTTCTTAAATCAATATTTTGAACCGTAAAATCTAGAAGTTCAGGTAGAACATAGATCCTTGCAGCCATTTTCAGTTCTTAATAAGAATTTCTATTTCAGTGTATAAAAATCTGTTTGGTTTTTCCCTGATTCGTGGGTTGATTTTATTATTTGTTTAAAATATTATATAATTTTAAATTTTTTTTAGCGATTGTTATTTATTTATCTATTTTTATTTGTTTATATATATTTTTAATTGATGTTTATGTTCTGAAATATTATATATTTGTTTTTTTTTTTATTCTAATAGAGAAGAGAAGTGATTTCTTTTTTTTTTTTTTTTAGCTGGTGGGGTGGGGGAAGAATATCGATGTTTGGTAAAAAAACTCTCTTTCATCTAACATCATTCTGTCTTTTTTTATTTCATTTAGATTTTTATTTTATTTGTTTATCATTAGGTTTTTATTTAATTTTTTATGTGAAAATCGATTTTCCATCCAAAATTTGATTCCATAAATTACTGTGAGAGGAAAAGTAAAGCTGTATACCTCCTGCTTCTCCTGCTGCTTATGGTTCATTTTATCTCCCAATACATTAATGTATAATTTTGAATAAAATTTGGCATTATTTTCATCATTATTAAGTTGTAGTTGTTGCTGTTGTTGTTTGTGGTTGCGATGGTGGAGAAGCTGGTGGCGATAGTGGTAATGATGATGATGATGATGATGATGATGATAATGATATCCTCGCAATCATTTCCGTCATAATCTTTATTCCTAAGAAAATATCTCTGTTACTTCCCTGTGTCATATTTATCTTGTACTTCTTTAAGTGGCATTTGGAATTTTAGCGGGAAATCAAGCTTACAACGTACTGATAGTTTTCCTGTAGAGTTTTAGTGACAGCAAGTCTCCTCAAGTCTCCAGAACTCTTCTCAGTATTCTGGCTGATCTCAATAATGCTGGACTTTAGATAGTCTCCTCACGTCCTCTTATTTCCAAGTCCTCCTGTCCCTGTATCAATCCTTTGGTGACTGTACCAAGAACAGGAGTGTGTCCTCGTGGTGTACTGGTTAAAGCGATGGACTGCGGAATCGTAGTAAGCGAGTTCGTACTCCAGTGGCACTATTACGTTCGCTTTCAAACAAATACCCTTGGGAAACGTATAAATCCCCTTATCCTCCCAGCTATGGGTTAAATAGTACCACTACTGTTCTTCTAGGAAAATAGCTTTGGCATTAAATAACCTACAAAGGTTGATATGCCATTAAACAAAGAAACCAAACCTCTCTCCTTTTTCTTTATGTTCATGTTTGCAGGATCGACGTATTTATCGTTCCCACGACAATATTTTATCGTTAATTCAATGGCAATTGTTCTCGCACTTATTCTGTATGAGGAAACCATATCCAACCGCCATTTTTCTACTAGCAGTGCAAATAGTTACTTTTCCCTCTTTTAATGTTACTGGTAGTTATGGTACCTATGTGGAATTGTAGTAAGCGAGTTTGTACTCCAGTTGCACTATTACGTTCACTTTGGGGCAAATACCTTTGGGAAAGGTATGAACCCCCTTATCCTCCCAGCTATTGGTTAAATAGCACCACTACTGTTCTTCTAGGAGAATGGCTTTGGCATTAAATAACCTACAAAGATTAATATGCCATTAAGCAAAGAAACCTTAAACCTTAAATGTACCAAGAACACCGAATTCAATTAGTATCACCGTCACTTTCATGTTCCCTTGCAAGGTCGAGGTATTTATTTTTCCTTTTGCTTTCTTTCAATTATACTCTTTAATGTTTAGGGACAGCAAAGTCTACAATTCGGCAAGTTCTCTTTTTCTTGTTGATTATCATGAGGTCTGGTCATCTGGCTAAGATTTGGTGATCCGTTTGTATCTCAAAATCCCTGAGGGTTCGTACAATCTTATTCCCTAGGACAGATTCTGGATTATGCATATACCATTTGTTTGTATGGTCAAACTTCAATTTCTTGCACTGTTCCCTGTGGATCACCTTGGCCACCTAGTCGTGTCTATGCATGTTTGCTGCATTCGCAGATTATGGGATTGATGGTTTCGTCTATATCGCCACATAATCTACGTCTGCTGTTTTGTTGCGTCTTATCTATTCTTGCTTTGATATGATTCGTCCTTATGGCGTTGTTTTAAGCTGCTATCAGTAGAGATTCAGTTTCTCTCTTTACTTTTCCTCTTTTTTTTTTTTTTTAGCAATGTCCACGTTTTCTAGCTTGTTAGTTGCTTTAAACGCCCATACAATTAATTTTCTTCCCATTTTTTTTTTTTTTTTTGGTCCTCATGTAGTCAGTATTTCTTTCATGTTTCTTTTGTATAAAATTGCCTTTTAAAAACTTTATTGTCTGTGTTATCTTTTCGAATCAGTATCCGAACGAGAAAGCTGCGGAACTTACTGTTTAAACTTATCGTCTAATATTGCACACTAAAGTCTCCTAAAAACATTATTCAGTTAAATTCTAAATTTGGCTTTAGTGTCACTCTCTTCATAACAAAATTTATTCCCTCCAAATTCCTTTGTATTGAATTTTTATCTCTTTAAATTTCTTTACCATTGGCCTAGTTAATTGAGTGTTCGCCAATGGCTCGGGTGACCAGGATTCAATCCCTGGTCGAGTCATACCAATAACTCAAAAATTGGTATTTGATCAAGGGTAAAGTGTAGCAATTCAGGGACTGGAGTAGCGCCCTCCCCTACACCTTGGTGTAGTAGCTATCGAAAAGGGAGCCTTCTAGTCGCCCTCGATTACGGTCACCAGCTTTACTTACTATTATTATTATTATTATTATTATTATTTACTCCTTTAGAGTTTTTCACATCAGTGTTAGCTGATGGTTTTTCACTGGAGTTTGAGTGACAGCAAGTCTCCTCAAGTCTCCAGGACTCGTCTCAGGATTCTGGCCGTTCTTAGCAATACTGTCGTTTGGATAGTCTCTACCCGTCCGCCAACTTCCAAGTCCTCCAGGCCTTTTAATAATCCTTTAGTTATTGTGCCTAATGCACTAATCACAATTGGTACAATCGTTACTTTCATGTTCCACAGCTTTTTCAATTCTCTAGCAAGGTCGAGGTACTTATCCTTCTTTTCACATTCCTTCAGATTTATTCTGTGGTCCGCCGGGACTGCAAAGTCTACAATTTTACTGATTCTCTTTTTTTGTTGATTATTATGAGGTCTGGTCTTCTGGCCGGGATTAGGTGATCCGTTTGTCTCATAGGAGTTTATGCGAGTCATTTTCTAGGACAGGTGCTGGGTTGTGCATATACCATTTGTTTGTATGGTCGAATTGAAATTTCTTGCACATTTCCCAGTGGATCACCTTGCCGACCCAGTCGTGTCTCGCCTTATACTCCTTCTGTGCTAATTTGCTGCATTCACTTATTATGTGATTGATCGTTTCGTCTCTCTCACCGCATAGCCTACATTTACTGTTTTGTTGCGTCTTATCTATTCTCGTTTTGATATGATTGGTTCTTCTTCTTCTTCTTCTTCTTCTTCTTCTTATTATTATTATTATTATTATTATTATTATTATTATTATTATTATTCGATTTCCAGCTTTAGTTTTTGTTCCTCCATCGGCTCAAGTTTTAGGATCAGGGAATTACGGGTTGTATATATTTTACGTCGTGATGATGGTTTAAGGAAAAACCGAAACTTTTAACGTTGACAAATTGTTCTACCTTTAAAAGTCCCATCTAAAAACCTCATTTTCTCGTATTTGTACATTTACATACCGTCGGGTTTATTTCTGTTTTCCATGATATCTCGTCTTTTTTGAAAAAGCAAAATACAGATGATTTCAAAATATTCCCAAAATAGAAAAATCTTTTCATTTTCGCACATTCTTTCAAAAACAGGAGAACCTTTTTATTTACATGGATATGCCTGTGTTAGTCGACTAGCAAAGGCTTACATCAGCTCAGTATGGACACTGGATTCTGTCTAGAAGACCGTTCAGAAGCGATAGATAGTATGGATGGAGAGATAGAGAAATTTTCCAGAATACATAAAAAACTTTTCGAGAATCTTCCGTTAAAATCTTAAATTTTCAGAAGTTTCGACTTCCGAAAAAGACAGACAATTGAGGCAAGGTCTTTATAACAAAAAAATGTATGTCCCAGAAAAGGGCTGAGAAACTCGGAATTAGAAAGATCTGAATTAAACAATACCCACTTTTTCAAACTGAAATAAAATGCTACAATTTTTATCTAACAGAAGCTGGAAACACACCGAGGAAGTGATTTTTTTTAAAGATTTCGAACACTCAACTTGACACAGTCGATAGAGAAGTCCTTCTGTCGAAAATTTGTCACGAGCGGGGAAAACCACTCTATTATAAATTCATTAAACATAGACTATCAACTCAATGATTCTGATTTGAATAAAGAATTTATTCAAGGACTAATCGCCGCGACAACTGATATTAACACAGATGACTATGCTTTACTAAGAAGTCACATCGTAGTATCGAGAGGTTTGTCCAAGAATAAGAACATCATTATCACATTTTTGATTGCGGTTGACGTGTTATTATATTATTTGATGACAAAAAGATAGATGAACAAATTTCCCTGCGAATCATAACTAAAAACAAAGATCTGGTTTGGTTTTTATGACATAGCAACCATTGTTGATTATTTAATACCATTTTTATAAGTAAAGTTGGCGACCATAGTCGAGGGTGACTCGAAGGCTCCCTTTTCAATAGCTACTACACCGAGGTATACGGGAGGGCGCTACTCCTTTCCCTGGATTGCCCCACTTTACTCTTGACACGTAGCTTATATTGCTGAGTGTTAAGCAAGGAGGTATCAAGTACCATTTTTTAAAGTCTTTGGTATGACGCGACCTGGGATTGAACCCAGGTCTCCTGAACAATTGAGCGAACACTATACATATATATTGAATATATGACTATTATTTTGAAACAAGTCTGTTATATACCATTATTGATTATTTAATGCCAAATCATTTTTATAAGTAAAGTAAAGTTGGCAACCATAGTCGAGGGTGACCAGATGGCTCCGTTTTCAATAGCTACTACACAGAGGTGTAGGGGAGGGCGCTACTCCTTTCCCTGGATTGCTCCACTTTACCCTTGACACGTAACTTATACTGCTGAGTGTTAAGCAAGGAGATATCAAGTACCATTTTTTAAAGTCTATGGTATGACGCGACCTGGGATTGAACCCAGGTCTCCCGAACCATGGGCGAACACTATACATATATATTGAATATAAGATTATTATCTTTAAACAAGTCTGTTACATACCAAACAACTTAGTTTAGCATAACTACGCAGTTTAAATGTCAAAATGATTCTATTTCAAGCTATTCGGTTTAGCATAAGTGCATAGTTTACTTCTATTTGACCCATAGATAAGACCCGATCAGATGCTACCACTCCGGGCCAGAGGGGGAATGTCAATGAAGGGATGCTCCGCATTCCTCAAAGCTCCAACATTACTGAAACCTCATCATTAGATTATTTAGTGTCATATACAGGACACTCGTTGAGGGAGTCTTACCCCTCTGCAGAGATGCAGTCAGTGTATTCTGCAGTCCCACTCGACTGGGCAATACACAGAGTTAAATATTAAAACAGTTTTATTTCAGATAATTCAGTTTAGCATAAGTACGCAGGTTAAATGGAAAGAAAACAAAAAACAGTAAACTCTCGAAACCACGAATAAGTTCTATTAACCCATAGACCTAATCAGGTTATACTACTCCGGGCCAGAGTGGACCTGGGAACAATGGCAATGAATAGGTACTCTGCATTCTCTAAAGCTCCACCATTACTGACGTCTCATTTAAGTATAAGTACCTAGTTTCCATGTCAAAAACAGTTCTTTTTTAAACAATTCAGTTTAGCATAATTATGCAATTCAGTTCTGTTTGACAAATAGATATGACCCTATCAGGTTCTATCACACTGAACCGAAGTGAACCTGGAAACAATGGCAATCAAGGGGCACTCTGCATTCCTCAAAGCTCCAGCATTACTGGAACCTCATCATCAGATTGTTTAGTGTCATATCCAGGATACTCGTTGAGGGAGTCTTACCCCTCTGCAGAGATGTAGTCGGTTTTTTCTGCAGTCCCAGGCGACTGGTCCATAAAAATATAGATGTTTTCAATAATTCTTATAAAAATTGATCATAAATGAAGGCGAATTCAGGTTTTTAGTGGGTAGAGTGTTCGCCAATGGCCCCGGAAGACCAGGGTTCCATCCCAGGTAGCGTCATACCAAAGACTTAAAAAAAAAGGTACTCGATACCTCCTTGCTTAACACTCAGCAATATAAGGTACAAATCAAGGGTAAAGTGGAGCAATCCACGGAAAGGAGTAGCGCCCTCCCCAACATCTCGGTGTAGTAGCTATTGAAAAGGAAGCCTTCTGGTCGCCCTCGACTAAAGGGAGACAACTTTACTTACTATACCCCGGTAATCCCTGAAAATTATGGACTTCCAAAATCTCTCAAAGTTACTTTTTTTAAAAATATAATGGTACTTATTATAAATAAAAAATTTGGTTCACCCATGAGTTCGCTTCTTTGTGAGATCCTTGTATTACTGTTTTTAGAATTTCTTGATCCGGTCCCTTTAAGTTTATAACACACAAAAATTCTATTTTCATTTTATAGATGATATATCATTTTCATGTGGACTGAATAATGACTTTACTCAAATTACAAATAATTAAATAAAATTGATCCAACCCTGAACTTCGCTTACGAATAAAAACTAAGAACACCTTACCGTTCCTTGATCTGTTAAAAGATCAAACAAAGGTAAAGCGTGAAAAATAAATAATAACACGAAATTAAAATTTAAAGTTCAGAATAAATTCACCCAAAAAATGACCATGAAAATTTCTTCTCATATCAGAGCATCAAAATAAAAGTGAAATAATCATAAGTTTTTACCTTAGCTCTTAGAATTTGCACCCCCACATTTTTAAATGCTGAATTTGACTATATAGAAATTCCCTCATGCACCTTCAATATCCTAAAACTTTTATGCAACGTGCAAAAATAAAAGCTCTCAAAATTCACAAACGTCAAAGTTTTCCCAAAATTTCTAGCAATAATTTTTCCAAAAAATAGTTTATTGCCCAAATATACTATTTTACCATACAGAAAATATTGCACAACTTTTATATTAAGTCCTTTATACAACGTGCTAAAATAAAAGCTGTCAAAATTGGCAGTCGTAAGTGTTTTCCAAAAAAATCTTACAATAATTTTTCCAATAATAATCTGTTATGCAGATATATCATTTTTACCTCACAATTCAACCACAAGCATTATCGAAAATAACTTTATCTTGGAATCAAAACAGTTACAAACCTTTTAAAAAAACAATTAAGAATATAATCAATAATAAGAATATAAATTCCCAAATCAAATATGGCGTTAATGCTGGGGCTGTAATAAAATGAAATTCGTGGGTGAAACATCTCGTTCGATCCAAAACCTGATGAACAAACACAAGAGGAATTTTTAATAAGGTGACGAAAAGAACGAAATGGTCCAGCATAATTCAGAAAGAAATCACAATTGTAACATTAAAATGTTGGTAAATATTCATAACAAGAAAACACCGGTTGGTTGGTTTGCTTAGTTTGGTTTTTAAGGCATATCAATCATTGTAGGTTATTTAACGCCAAATCCATTTTTAAACAAATATTCAGTTCTATTTCAAACAAAACGGCTGGAGAAAAAGCTAGACGGTAATTACTCAAGAATGCTGTGAGCAATATTGAACAAGTCCTGGAGGCAACACCCCACAAAACACGAACTATACGGCCACCTACGTCCCATCACGAAAACTATCCAAGTTTGACGAACCAGACATGTAGGACACTGCTGGAGAAGCAGGGACGAGCTCATAAGGGATGTACTCCTATGGACCTCCACATATGGCCGAGCAAAAGCTGGACGACCAGCTCGAACATACATACAGCAGCTCTGTGAGGATACGGGATGAAACCCTGAAGATCTGCCAGAGGCGATTAACGATAGGGAGAAGTGACGAGAAAGGGTCAGGGATATCCACGCTGGCGGCACGACATGATGATGATGATGATGATTATAATTTCAAGCAAAACACTTTAGCATGAGTACACAGTTTAATTGTCAAAAACATTTCTATTTCAAGCTATTCAGTTTAGTCAAACAGTTCTATTTGAACTAATTTAGTTTAGTATAAGTAGATTTTTTTTACACACAGTTAAATGTCAAAACAGTTCTTTATTAAACAATTCAGTTTAGCATAAGTACGCTTAAATCTAAGTACATATCTTAATTGTCAAAAACATTTCTATTTCAAGCTATTCAGTTTAGTTAAACAGTTCTAATTCAAACATTCAGTTTCGCAAATGTACATACTTTAGTCTATTTAACTCACAGATGGAACCCAATCAGGTGCTACCATTCCAGGCTAGAGTGGACCTAGGAGCAATGGCAATGAAAGGGTGCTCCCCATTTCCCAAATCCCTAGACCCTTAGAGCCTCACCATCTGATTGTTTAGTGTCATATCGCATGATACTCGTTTTGGGTAGGGTCTTACCCTTCTGCAGAGGTGCAGTCAATCTATTCTACAGTCCCAGCCAACTGGGCAAGGAATATTGATGGATCTAGGATTATTTCTTCTTGTTAGACCCATTTTTTAAATTGTCTCCTTATTTAGTCAAATTTATGCAAAAAGTTACAAGATCCTTTAATTAGAACAGTTTTCGCCGATTATATTTTATACTCACGTTTATTTTTGAATAACACTTCCTAACTTAATTCTTCCAAAATTACAATGAACGAGGTAATAAAGAAGAAGAAGAAGAAGAAGAAGAAGAAGAAGAAGAAGAAGAAGAAGAAGAAGAAAAAGAAGAAGAAGAAGAAGAAGAAAGCTTGAAAGAAAGAAAGAAATGAATGTACAGTAGCTAGTGTTATATATATATATATGTATATATATTGTTGTATCGTGGTAAAGGAAGAGACACACAGTGAAATAAAGAGTTAACTATTTATTAACTGAAGTGGTACAGTCCAACAAATATTATAGGTCTCACGCTGTTGGTGTTACGTCCGAAGTTGGCCTTACTACTGACCGAGATCTTGTAGAACCCCCTCGTGCCTAGGAAACACGGCGTCTTTTATACCTCCGCGATACGAGAAGCCACGTGGTACGTGCCTCTATACAACACACACACACAAACACACATACACACACACACACACACACACACACATATATATATATATATATATATATATATATAAAGGCAATATATTATGGTTTTGAAAATAAACTTTCAACGTTAATTACGTCAAACACTTTTGAAACAGAATTCCCCTTACGGAAATAAAATGTTAAAAATTTTCGTATTTTTCTCTTTTCTTTTAAAAAAAAATAAAGTAGGTGTCTTCGTGTTGTAATGGTTAAAGTGATGAACTTCGGAATCGTAGTAAGCGAGTTCAAACTCCAGTCGCACTATTAAGTTCACTTTCGGACAAATATCCTTGGGAAGGGTATGAACACCCTTGTTCTCCCAGCTGTAGGTTGAATAGTACCACTACTCCCCTTCTGGAAGGATGCATTTGGCATTAAATAGCTTACAAAGGTTTATATGCCATTAAAACAATAAACCAAAAATATAACAGAAAATACAACATCGCATCAGTGAATTACCCGAATGATGGTTTAATTCAAAAACCGAAACGTTAAATGTTGGCAAATGATTCAGCTATAAATAAAATAGTCCTCTAAGTACATGTTTTTTTTTAATATTTATACATTTACGTACTAGTAAATTTTCTATAATACAGGAATAATTACCAACACAGGAACATGTATCATACATCATAACAAATGTTAGTGGATCAAATCCTTTCTTCTCAACACAGTCACCGTTTCTTTCAGTGGCAATGTTCCACCTTCGAATGAGAGAATGCATCCCTGCCTAGTAAAATTCTGTTGACTGTACTTTCTGGTTGATTTCTGGCCAAGAATAGAAACAAGACTCAGAGGTTAACATTGAAACCATGTCGAGGCTCAAAGCAAGAACCAGACGCGCGAAACGCAACTTGCCAATCGATAATGTATTCCCTCAGTATGACAATGCTCGACCACAAACAGACATCGAGACAAGAGAGACAATCACCTGATTCGGGTGAATAACTTTACCGCATCCTCTATAGACAGCCGGTTTAGCGCCTTCAGACTATTATTTCTTCGGCCCCACGAAAGAGGGTTTTAAAGTGACGAGGAAGTGAAAACTGCTCTAAGTAGCTCAAAGAATAGCGAGCATCCTTTTTTTTTTTTTTGGTTATCTGTTCTTGATCTTTAAGTGAATGGGATTGCCCAGTCAGCTGGGGCTGTAGAATACACCAACTACATCTCTGCAGAGGGATAAGACACCCCTCCAACGAGTGTCCTGGATATGACACAGAACAATCTGATTGTGAGGTTCCAGTAATGCTGGAGCTTTGGGGAATGCAGAGCACCCCTTCATTGCTATCGCTCTCAGGTCCACCCTAGCCCGGAGTAGTAAAATTTAATAGGGTCCTATCTACGGGTCAAACAGTACTAAACTGTGTACTTATGCTAAACTGAATTGCTTGAAATAAAATCATTTTGACTTGTAAACTGCTTACTTATGCTAACCTGAATTGTTTAAATTAGAACTGTTTTTGACATTGAAACTGTACTTACGCTAAAATGAACAGTTCGAAATAGAACTGTTTTGACATTTAACTGTGTGTAAGCAAAAAAACCTAATAAACAAAATTGTTTGAATTAGAACTTTTTGATTAAACTGAGTAGCTTGAAATAGAAATGTTTTTGACAAATAAACAATGTACTCATGCTGAACACAATTGTGTGAAATAGAACTAATTATTTTTATAAAAATTGATTTGGCATTAAATAACCTACAAAAGTTGATATGCCATAAAACCCAAACAACAAAGCAACGTTGGATATTTGCTTTGGGTCTGTGAACTGTAATGAAGCATATATGGCAACTGGGGACTGGGTGATAGGGTGTCCGAATTTATGGATATCTGTTCAGGTTCTCTGAGTGAATAGGTCTGAAACATCACAACTGCTGGAGATCAGATGATAGCGCTGCCGGTTTTGCAATATTCAAGCTTTACAGACATCTATCTTTATTCGATGAGGGATTCGGAATTAAAACTTCATGGATACTTGAGACTAGATGTTAGGTTTGCCGGATTAGCGAGTATCAAATTATGGGTCTAATTAAGTGAATATGAATGACACATTCACGGCTACTTAAGACTGGATGAAAGGGTTGCCGAATTAGCGAGTATCAAATTATGGGTCTAATAAAGTGAATATGAATGACACATTCCCGGCTACTTAAGACTGGATGAAAGGGTTGGCGAATTAGCGAGATTCAGCTTTGCAGACATCTTTTCCAGGTTCTTTAAAGGAATAAGAATAAAAGGTTTATGGTTACAGTGAACACATAATATATCCGTTAAGCTTGTTTCCCGCTAATTCGGAAACCTATAATCCAGTCCATTGTACCTATGAATATTTCATGAAGAGACCCAGAACAGCTAAGCACTCAATAAATCCAGCGCACATTTGGTTGAAATTTTTATTCCCTTTCCCCCAGAGACCAAAGAACACATTTCCGAAAGGCTTGATACTCGATAATCCGGCTACACTAACATCCAATCGCCAGAAGCTGTAAATGGATCAATTCTATTCACTCAGAGACCCAGAACAAATATCCATATAAATCCATACTCGCTAATTTGGCAACCCTATCATCCAGTCTCTAATAGCAGAGAATGGCTCATTCCTATTCACTCAGTGATCCCGAAATAATGTCTGTAAAAGATGACTATCACTAATCCGGCAATTCTGACATCTCCACCGAAGTATCTAAGAATCTAAGAAGCTTTTAATACCATTCTGTCAGCGGCATCGGAACAAAAAGCTTGATTCTCTCTAATTCGGCAACCCAGAAGCACTGAAAATTTCACCCCCTTTCACTCATAGATCCAGAACAGATGTCATTGAAGCAATACACTCGCTAATTCATGGCTACTGGGGAAAGATTTTGGCTTGGTTGAATTAATGAGTATCAAATTTTACGTACATCTGTTTTTGGTCTCTGAAGAAATGGGAACAAAAGTTTAATTGCTACATGGGGTTAGATGCTAGGGTCACAGCATTAAAGGGTGTCAATCTTTACTAACATCTGTTCTTCATCCCGCTGTTAACTATTTGCGGTTGATCGAGACTAGATGAGAGAATTACCAGTATAGCAAGTTAGACATCATAGTTTTTGCATCCCTTTTAATTCGGACGCCTGAAACAGATGTAACGGCAGAATCTCACTGATCAAGCTTCAGGGAGATCTATTTTGTGTCAGCTACAGAATCAGAATGAAACATTCATGGCAACCTAAAGCATGATGAAAAGGCAGCTGGTTGAGAGATATGAAAGCTCTACAGACATCTGTTTCCTGAAATAATGGAAATGAAATATTCACGTCTACTTGTAAATGAATGTTAGTGTATTAGCAAGACACAAGCTTTAGGGAAATCTGTTCTTGGAGAGAAATTTTATGGCAAATAAACATGCGCGGAATCCTAACACAAGATGAAAGGGTTACTAGAAACTCAGAAGAAATACTGTCCAGTCGACTAGGGCTGTCGAATATACCGACTGCATCTCTGCAGAGGGGTAAGACCTCCTCCAGTGAGTGTCCTGATATGACTGGCCCAGTCAGCTAGGGCGGTAGAATACACTGACTGCTTCTCTGTAGAGGAGTAAGATCTTCCTCAAACGAGTGTCCTGGATATGACTGGCCCAGTTGGCTGGGGCTGTTGAATGCACCGTCTGCACCTCTGCAGAGGGGTAAGACTCCCCACAATGAGTGTCTTGTTTATGACTGACCCAGTTGACTGGGGCTGTAGAATACACCAACTGCTTCTCTGTAGAGAGGTAAGACCCCCGAAATGAGTGTTCTGGTGGCCCAGTTGGCTGAATTGTTTGATGTAGAACTGTTTGACTAAACTGAATAGCTAGAAATAGAAATGTTTTTGACAATTAAACTGTGTATTCATGCTAACCTGAATTTTATGAAACAGAACTGATTATTTATATAAAAATGGCTTTGGCGTTAAATAACTTACAAAGGTTGATATGCCATAAAACATAAAAAAAAACAACCTGTCAAAAGAAATGGAAATGAAATTTTCATGGTCATTTGAAAATAGATGTTAGTCTATTACCAACACCAAAGCTTGACTGACCTCTGTTCTAGATTCAATAAAGGAATGGTAATGAAAGATTCTGAATTAGAGGTTGATTTACAGTGAATGCTAAACGGAACTAAAATAGAGGCTTGATTTACAGTGACGGAACTAAAATAGAGGCTTGATTTACAGTGAATGCTAAATGGAACTAAAGTAGAGGCTTGATTTACAGTGAATGCTAAACGGAACTAAAGTAGAGGCTCGATTTATAGTAGTGTTTTCGGATTAGCTTGATCAGTTCTAGGTCTCTGAGTGAATGACAATGATTCACTGCAAACAAAAACAGGAAGAAAGTGTTAAAGGGTGAGCAAGTTTCACGTCTATTGAGATCTGTTCCAAAGCAGTCGGAAAAATAGATTCACAGTTACTTGGAAATGAATGTTAATGGTGCCGGATTAGCGAGGTTTAATTAGCAAGGATTCCTGTTCTATGTCTCTGAGTAAATGTTTCATTCTTACTCACGGCAACCAAAGACAAAATGAATGGATTATCGGGGGAGC
The DNA here is from genome assembly GCA_963585895.1 of Sepioteuthis lessoniana. Classification (NCBI taxonomy): domain Eukaryota; kingdom Metazoa; phylum Mollusca; class Cephalopoda; order Myopsida; family Loliginidae; genus Sepioteuthis; species Sepioteuthis lessoniana. The sequence goes on from CAUZXS010006430.1 coordinate 62,897, forward strand.
AAGATCCATTATTGGTTGACATCTGTCCCAATGACCAGAAAATCCGGTGAACACTTACGCACGACATACAGAAAAACTGGACAGCTGTTTCGACCTTATTAGATATCATCAGCAGTGTATACAGTGATCCCCTCAACTGGAATTCGAACCAGCGATCACAGAGTGCAGGGCCGAAACTCTACAACTGAGTCACCAGTTCTCATCACACAGAAGTGACGCCAAATTAACTTGTCATGGTAAATGCGCGGCCAATTAATCTAAATCTGTCTTAATAAGGCCGAAACAGCTGTCCAGTGTTTCCGTATGTCGTGCGTAGGTTTTCGCCGGATTTTCTGCTCATGGTAATTCAATTCACAAAATTTGTTCATCTACTTATAAAGAAAAATATGTATATGTTCCAATGTTCTGAAAAAAAAATGGGAATAAAAGATTCTTGGCTACTTGGATATAATTGTTGCCGTTGCCGGACCAGTGAGGTTCGTTTTTCAGGGAGATCGGTTCTAGGTCTCCGAATGAATGGCATTGAAACATTCACGAAAACCAAAAACAGAATAAAACAGATATCGAATAAGAAAGATTCTTGTTTGTTTAACATCGGGTTAATCGTATCTTTAGGCCCTGAATGCCAAACGAGTTCTTAGTTAATTCAAATGCGTCTCGATCTGAAGACTATGCAATTTCAGACGCTGACAAAACTCGTACGGATTTTCGGGGCTCGGCATCAGATAACGACAAGAGCGTTTGTTGGGGTTTCGATCCCTCTTCGTGTCACTTGATCGAGCAGGTTCTCTTGTATAACAAGGAAAACCAGGAACCGGTCTTGGTCTTGGATTTCTTTAGAACTGTCCTGGATCGTTTTAAATCTTCTAGAAAGAATTTTGATCAGACGTTCCACGCACTGAATCTTCTCCTTTTTTTTTTTTTTTGTTTTTTTTTTTTTGGCGACAAGGAACTCGTCCAGTAGTCGCAGTTAAATCCGCTTCTCCGCATGTGCAGTGCTGACAAATATGACGATGCCATCTTGTTCTTTCTGGAATTGGTCAGTTTGATTCTTGAACGGCATTTGGACGCGGCCGAAGAACAACGCCTACAGATGAACGTTGACGGTGCGGTCCACCTAAACAAACAAGCGAGTCTCAAGACGACTTTATTGCACGCTGCTGTCTTCAATCAGTTTCCCTCCCGTCTTGTCTCACTTCTTGTTCAGTGTGAGGCCAATGTGAATGGAACCGACGAAAGCGGCAATACGCCTCTGCATTACGTTTCAGAAGCGTCCGATGACGAGTCAAAACGAATCGCACGTTTCTTGCTAGACAGGGGTAGTCACGCCGACACTGTAAATCGCTACGGCCATTGTCCGCTCTCGTCCCTGTTAGAAAGAAGGGTCATTAAGGACATACCGGACTATTTGACTCTTCAATGCTTGGCGGCGAGGGTCATCTGTGAAAAGTCAATCCCTTATAAGGACCAGTGCCCGAAAGAGAAAAATATTCAAGGCTACTTTAAAATGAATGTTAGCGTTGCTGGATAGTCGATCTTCAAGTTTCAGGGACATCTGTTTTAGGTCTCTGATTGGTTTGGTTTCTTTGTTTAATGGCATATCAACCTTCGTGGGTTATTTAATGTCAAAGCCATTCTCCTAGAAGAACAGTGATGGTGCTATTTAACCCATAGCTGGGAGGATAAGGGGGTTCATACCTTTCCCAAGGGTATTTGTCAGAAAGTGAACGTAATAGCGCGACTGGAGTTCGAACTCACGTGCTACGATTTCACAGACCATCGCTTTAAACATTTCACTGCGGGGTCACCCCTTTAGGTCTCTGAGTAAATATTTCATTTCCATTAACGGCAACCAAAGCCGAAATAAAATAAAAAGTTATCGGATGAGAAAGGCTCGTGCCTGGTTAACATCTGTTCCATGATCTCGAAAATAATAGAAATAAAAGATTAATGGTCACTTGGAAATTACTGTTACTGTTGCCGAATTAGCGAGATTCAAGCTCCAGAGAGATCAGTTTTAAAGCCTCTGAGTGAATGAGAATGGAACATTCACGAAAACCAATGATACAATGACGGGGTTATCAGATGATCAAGATTCCTGCTTGATTAACATCTGTTCCGGAGTCTTGAAAGGAGTAGGAATGAAAACAACATGCCAACTTAGAAAGGAATGTAGGTTTTGCCGGATTAGCGAGATTCCTACTTCCGGGAGATCTTTCAAGGTCTCTGAATTTCTGTTTCATTTAAATTCACAGCAACAAAAGACAAAGACAGGAGTAACGGGTGAGTAAGATTCATGCTTAATGGACATCTGTTCCAGTGATGCAAATCGAATGAAAGTGTATTGCTACGTGGAACTTACAATTAGTCTTGGAAGATAAGTGAGATTCAAGCTTCAGGGATAGCTGTTCTAGGAGTGAATGTTTCAATCCTATTCACGGTAACCAATAACACAACGATATGGTTACCTGTTGAACAAGTTTCATGCCTTTTTGAAATCTACTCCAGCGACTTGAAAGGATTGAGAAATACAGTTTCATCGCAACTTGGAAACAAATGTTTCATTCCAATTTACAGTAACCGACGACAGAATGCAAGGGTTATCCGATGAGCAAGATTCAGGCTTCAGGGAGATCTATTCACGGGTCTCAAAACGAATGGGAAGGAAAGATTAATTTGCACTTGGAAATTAATGTTAGTGTCACACGATTGACGAGACTCAAGCTTCAGTGCGACCTGTTTTAAGTTGGTTGGTTGGTTGGTTGGTTTTATGGCATATGAACCTTTGTAGGTTATTTAACGCCAAAGTCCTTTTAGGAAAATTGTTCTATTTTAAACAATTCAGTTTAGGATAAGTATGCAGTTTAAATGTAAGTACAGTTTAGTTGTTAAAAATATTTCTTTTTTAAGCTATTCAGTTTAGTCAAGCAGTTCTAATTCAGCTAATTCACTTTAGTATAAGTACAGATTTTCTTTACACACAGTTAAATGTCGAAACATTTCTATATTAAACAAATCAGTTTAGTGTATGTACAGTTTCATTGTCAAAAAACTGTTCTATTTCCAATAATTCAGTTTAGCATTAGCACGCAGTTTAAATGTAAGTACGGTAATGAACTCTTCCGTGACTATTAATACCGGGCACGGTACTTATTCCCGGCAAACACTTGGCAGTCGGACTGACTTCTAACACTTTGTACATATGTTGTATTATACTTCGTTAATATACTTTCTTCCACGCAAACCCGAGTTGTGTTATTCTTCCGGGCCCTTTACTGGTCCACAACAGTTTAATTGTCAAAAACATTTCTATTTTAAGCTACTCAGTTTAGTCAGACAATTCAGTTTAGCATAAGTATGCCGTTCGTTCTATTTAACCCATAGATAGGGCCCTATCAGGTGCAACCACGCCGGGCCAGAGTGGACCTGGGAGCAATGGCAATGAAGGGGTGCTCCGCATTCCCCAAAGCCCCAGCATCACAGAAACCTCACCATCAGATTATTTAGTGTCATATCCAGGACACTCATTGGGGGGGGGGTCTTACCCCTCCGCAGAGGTGCAGTCGGTGTATTCTGCAGCTCCAGCCGACTGGGCAATGAATGAGTCGTAATTTACAAAACTTATTGCTTCGATGCGGCACAAAACCGTATGAATGAGGAACCCAGTGAGACTCGAAATCTCCCGAGAAGGTTTGGTAATCTAGCTTGCTGAATATTACACAACCCGAAGCGCCCTTAGTAATTTAGTAATTTTTTTTTTTTTTGCTTAGATGTGGCACAAGGTTTTATGAATGGGGATCCCATTGAGATTCGAACTCACTCGAGGTTTGCTAGTCTAACTAGTTAAACATTACACAACCCGAGTTGCCTTCTCTGAGTGAGGGATTTATAAGCATTCACAGCAACTAAAGACAGAATGAAAGGGTTACCGAATGAACAAAATTAATGTTAGATATATATCAGTTCCATTGTCTAAAGAGAAATGAAACTGAAAGATTCTTGAAAAATGTTTCTAGATTACTTGGATTCAAGATTCAGGGAGATGTCTTCTTGTTCACTAAGTGAATGCTATATTAATGATGTGGACCCAAAATCGGTACACAGAAGGAAAACACGAAACACAGTTTAGAGGTAAGAAAGATATATTAACAAAAGTTACAAAGGATAGTGTCCAATATTGGCAGTCGTACTTATGCTAAACTGAATTATTTGAAATAGAACCGTTTATATATATAAAATAGATTTGGCATCAAATAAACTACAACGATTGATGTGCCATAAAACCAAACCAAACCAAACTTAAAATGCGATAAATCTAGATTTTCATGTTTCTATTTGATGTGGACCCAAAGTCCGTACACAGAAGGAAAACACGGAACACGGTTTTGAGGTAAAAAAGATCTATTAACAAAAGTTACAAAAGATAGTGTCCAATATTGGTAGTCGTAGTATTCTTGTACTACTGCTGCTACTGCTACTGCTATCGGTATTAGGATATTACTACGCAAGTAATATAGTGCTGGAAGAGTCCATGATGCAGGTAAATTTCGGTCTCACAGCAATTAAAATTCATGGCAACCAATAACAGAAGAAAGGGAATGCAGTTGAGAAGGATTCATGTTTGCTTGACAGTTGAAAGAAGCATGAAAATGAATTTTAACTTTGGCAGATTTGTGAGATTCGGAATTCTGTGAGATATGTTTTAGTTATTTGATTGGTTTCAATAACACCTTTTCCACAGATTATTGAAGAATGGGGTTAAATGTTTCATGAAAGTACGAAATGAATGTCAGTGTCTCCAAGAAGCAGAAGATACCCCACACAAACAATTACAGACACGGACTACGCCGATGACATAGCGCTTCTGGCAAATGCACCAACCCAAGCCAAAACCCTGCTACCTAGTCTAGAACGAGTAGCTCCAGACATAGGCCTCGATGTCAAAGCACACAAGACGGAATATATGTACTTTAATCAACGAAGCGACATCTCCACACTAAACGGTAGCTCTCTGAAACCTACCTAGGAAGCAGTGTGTCATCAATCGAGAGAGACATCAACACGTCACTAGCAAAGGCATGGACAGCTAACAATAGGCTATCGGTCATATGGAAGTCAGACCTGACTGATAAAAAAATGCAGTTTCTTCCAAGCAGCGGTCGTGTCAATACTGCTGTATGGATGCACTACATGGACGGTTACAGATCCTATGGAGAAAAAGCTTGACGGCAACTACACAAGAATGTTACGAGCAATATTGAACAAGTCATGGAAGCAGCACCCCACAAAGCAGCAGCTGTACGGCTACCTACTACCCATCACGAAAACTATCAAAGTTGGACAAACCAGATATGCAGGACACTGCTGGAGAAGTAAGGACGAACTCATAAGTGTCGTACTCCCGTGGACCCCCTCTGGTGGACGAGCAAAGGCTACATCCCGTATCGGCAGACAGCTGCTGTATGTAGGTTCTAGCTGGTCGTCCTATCAGCTAGAACCTACATACAGCAGCTCTGTGCCGATACGGGATGTAGCCCTTAAGACCCGTCGGAAGAAATGGACGATAGAGTAGAGAAGCGAGAAAGGGTCTGGGATATCCGTGCTGATGGCATGACAAGATGATGATGATGATGTTTCCAGATTAGTCTTATTCCAGCTTCTGTGAGATCTATCGTTGGTCTTTGACTGAATGATACTTTAGCATTCAAAGCAAATGACAACTGAATGAAAGAGTTAAAGTATAGGACAGCGTAGAAATCTGTTGCAGTGAGTATATTGCAATGGGAATGGTAGAGTCGTCTGATTTGACAGATTTAAGCTTCAATAAAATCTGAATTATATCACTGAATGCGCGAAAATTGAAAACAGGCTTAAAAAGTTAACATATGAGTCAGATCTATGCAGCAGTGACATCTGTTGGAGAGAATATATTGAAATGTTATTGATAGCCTAAAGAACATTCGAAAATGAATGATACTGTTGCTTGATTAGCAAGATTTCAGCTTTAGTAACATCTGTGTGATTGTTGTATACTACCGCTGGGTCTTAAATAAAAAAATTATCTTTTATCTTTATTCGTCGACAGTGACACCTGTGTAGAGCAAGAGAGAAATCGGAAAGAGAGTTTGCACACATGGAGGAGCCGTCAAGAATCAGAACTGCAAACGGGAACTGACTTCAGCCAAAATTCTTGATCCTATATAGTCTTAAAACTCCCATGCGACCCACACGCAATGCTTATTTTCTATTAGTCACGGATAACATCCACGCAATGCTTAGTTTTTATTGGCTATAATTTGCACCCACGCAATGCTTGCTCTCCATTGGTTACGATTTACATCTACGCAATGCTTAGTTTTCATTGGCCATAGTTTACACCCACGCAATGCTTGCTTTCCATTGGTTACGATTTACATCCACGCAATGCTTAGTTTTCATTGGCCATAGTTTACACCTACGCAATGCTTGTTCTCCATTGGCATTCCTTGTTTCTGGTAATCATTTTGCTGATTTTATCAACGGCCGGATGGATCTGCTAACAAAATCTGCTGAGTTCATCGTTGGTTAAGGTGATATGTTACATTATACGTTAGGTCTCTGAGTGAATAATCCTGCACCATTCACAGAATCTGACAACTAAATTAAAGGTTGAAAGAATGGGAAGTATTTCTGCTTCGTTGACATCTGTTGCACAGAATATAGTGGAATGGGATTGAAAGATTATTACCTACTCTAAAATCAATGTTAGTGTTATCGGATTAGCAAGATTTAACCTTCAGAATGCTCCTGTAGCATTTACGAAAACTGACAACGTAATTAAAGGATTCGAGGATTGGCCAAATTTCTGCTCCATTGACATCTGTTACACGGACTATAGTGGGATGAGATTGAAGAATTCATGGCTACTTGAAAATGAATGTTAATTATTGCTAGATTAGCGAGATTAAAGCTTCAGTGATATCTGTTCTATGTCTCTGGATGAATTTTCTGTAGCATTCACGTTAACTAAAATCAGGTTTAAAGGATATGAGAATAGGTCCGATTTCTGATTCATTGCTAGAGTAACATTCACACTAAGACATAAAACAGTTGTCACTGAACATTGAATCTCGCGGACCCATCAAATCTAATATTCATTCTCAAGTAGCCATTACACTTTCCATTCTAGTCCACAACAGTCCGTGCAAGAGATGTCAACGAAGCAGACGGATAATAGTGGGATCGGATTGAAGGATTAATTGCCACTTGAAAATAAGTGTTAGTTTTGCCAGATTAGCGAGAATCAAACTTCAGTGAAATTTGTTTCATGTCTCCGAGTTAATATTTTCTTTGGATTCGCATCAATTTCATGGTGAGTGAATAGGCTAGATTTTTGCTTCCTTGACTCATGTGTCAGGGATTATAGATGAATGCAATTGAAAGATTAGTGGTTACTTGAATATGAACGTTAGTGTTGCTGGATTAGCGAGGTCTTTAATGTCTCTAAGTGAATGTTGATGGTGTTGTAGCATTCACATCATGACAACAGAATTAATTGGGGCTGTAGAATACACCGACTGCATTTCTCCAGAGGGGTAAGACCCCCCCCCAATGACTGTCCTGGATATGACACTAAACAATCTGACGGTGGGTTTCCATTGATGCTGGAGCTTTTGGGAATGCGGAGTACCTCTTCATTGCTATTACTCCCAGGTCCTCTCTGGCCAGGAATGGTAGCACATGATTGAGTCCTATCTATGGGTTAAATAGAACTAACTGCATACTTATGCTAAACTGAATTGTTTGAATTAGAACTGCTTGACTAAACTGAATAGCTTGAAATAGAAATGTATTTGACAATCAAACTGTACTTACTTTTAAAATGCGTTCTTATGCTAAACTGAATTGCTTGAAATGGAACTGTTTTTAACATTGAAACTGTAATTACACTAAACTGAATTGTTTAATATAGAACTGTTTAGACATTTAACTGTCTGTAAACAAAATCTGTACGTATACTAAACCGAATAAGCCAAATTAGAACTGTTTGAATAGACTGAATAGCTTGAAATAGAAACGTTTTTGACAATTAAATTGTGTACTCATGCTAAACTGAATTGTTTGAAATAGAACTGACTATTTGCATAAAACTGGATTTGGCGTTAAAGAACGGACAAAGGTTGATGTGCCATTAAACACAACCAACAACAGAATTAAAGGGTTAGAGAATGCGCCTGTTTTCTGCTTCATTGACATCTCTTGCACGGACTGTTGTGAAATAGAATGGAAAGTGTAATGGCAAATTGAGAATGAATATGAGATCTGACGAGTCCGCGAAATTCAAGATTCAGTGACACCTGTTTTATGTCTTAGTGTGAATGTTACTCTCGCAGTCACAGAAACTTAGAACAGAATCACTAGGTTAGAGATTAGTCCAGATTTCTGTTTCATTGACATCTGTTCCACGGAATATTGTGGTATTTGACTGTAGGATTAATGCCTAATTGGAAATGAATGCTAGTGTTGCCGGATTTATGAGATTTAAGCTTCAGTCACATATGTTTCATGTCTCAGAGTGAATGTTAATGTAACATTCAAGGCAACTGTCGACAAAACTAATCGGTTAATTTATCATATTTACCCAACCCTTCCGCTCGGGCAGGATATGACACAAGGTCAACTTTTTAAGCGGAGTTTAACAGGTTTGAATTCAGAGTTTTCCTTCTCCTAGACTAGTTGCCGAGAGTATTAGTGCTATGTGAAATGCAATCAGTCTCGTCCAGGATTTGAACTCGTGTCACCGTGTCCAATTCCTACGACGATAACCATTACACCACGGCCACCTCCTAATCGGTTAATTTATGATCCCAAATCCATCTTCATTGAAATCTCTTAGAGTGGGATCGAGATATTAATGTCTGCTTGGAAATCACTCTATCGTCAGATTTGTGTGATTTCAGCTTCACCTACATACCACCTAATGTAACTGTAGCATTCGAAGCAACTATCGACCGAAATAATCGGTTAACGATGAGCCCTAATCCAACTTAAATGATATCCGTTGCAGGGAGTATATGGGAATAGGATTAAAAGATTAATGGCTATTTCAAAATGAACTTTGGTCTTGCTGGATTAGTGTAAACTTTTTTTATTTTTCTCTATGAATGTTTCATTGGTATTCACGGCTACCATCGACTGATGTAACATTTTAATTAAAGACCTACTCCATCAAATTTTTCGCTGCGACTAATCTGAAAGTAATGTTTGTGTAGACAGATTAGCGAGATGAAAGCTTCAAATACATCTTTGTTATTTATAACCGAAAATCATGCTTGAATGACATCGACTCTGGGGTCTCTTAATGAAACTGGGATGAAAGATTCCTGGCAGCTACTATTAGTGCCGCCGGATAAATGAGATTAAAGATTCAGCAAGATCGGTTCTAAATGTCTAAGTGAATGGTTCCTTCCCACTCACGACAATCAAAGGTAGAAGAATCAAAGGTTTACCGGATGAACAAGATTCATGCTTGATTGACATCTGGTTCAGGGTCTCAAAAGGAATGGCAAGGAAAGAGTCATGGCAACTTGGAAATGGGTGTTAGTGCTGTCGTATTAGCGTTAAGTTTCACGGAGATTTCTCTGGATTTCTGATAAAATTTGATTGAATTATTCACGGATTCTGATGATGATATGCTATGCTTATTAGTTTAGCGAGTGTAAAAGCTTTACAGACATCTGTTCTGTGACTGCATAAATAGGAAATACTTGATTTATGGATATTGGGTCGTAGATGCTAGGTTTGATAGATTATTGAGTGCCAAGCTTTATGAATATTTATTCTGTGTCTCTCACGGAATAGCGACTGGGGTATTTATGAAAGGCTTTTTGGATTAGGCAGGATTAGCTTTTCTTTACGTCTGTTCTGGGTCACTGAGTGAACGAGAATAAAAGCTTCGTACCAACTTGCGACAAGATGTTAGATTTATCGGATTAACATGTGTCAAATTTTACGGACATCTATACAGGATGTTTGCGTTTGAATGAAGGGCCATAGCCCATTTCTTTATAAAAAAAAAATAAAAAAACATGCCTCTTTTCTTTATTACTCAAAAGGTCCCCAATTGGCTGTAAATGTGTGACAGAGACGAAGGAGTCGGACACAGACTGACGGAGGACTGCTATATTGACCACATTCAAAGCCTTACTTAGTGTTTCTTCTACTTTGCCGCCGGGGTGGGCACAGCTCTCCCGCGGGTGGTACCGAGACCAGTTTCCGATCTGACTTGACTGACCGGCGACGGACTGACTGACGGTTCTGTCTGTGGGTACCTGTGTATATATCATTTCATAACGCCTACGTATTCCAGTTATACTTCCGGCTGTTAACCCACGTGACTTGCTTCCGCTGTTCTCTTGTTTACACAACTGGAACATCTTGTTTTAGAAATCCGTAATTGAAGGGTCTGTCGAAGGTCAATATGCTGCACTTCACCCAACACTATTTTTCAAAATGTACACATGTGGACATTTTCTTAACTTCCCTCTCCATATCTCTTTCCACCAACAACATACAAAAATGCTCAAGGACAACAACAGCAAAAATAAAACAATCATAACGCAACATTATGCATGCAGCAGCCGAAAATTCCTTCGTCGGAGTGCTCAACCCCCATAGGGGCTATTACGTTGTATCAGTTTGGAGGTGCCCGTGGTGTAATTGTTATCGTCGTAGGAAATGAACACGGCGACACGAGTTCAAATCCTGGACGAGACTGATTGCATCTCACATAGCACTAATACCCTTGGGAAAGGTATGAATCCAATTATTCTCCCTCCAGCTATGGGTAAATAGTAGGACAGACTGGGTTCTTCAGCCTTGGTGAGGCAACTAGTCTTGGAGAAGGAAAACTCTGAATTGAAACCTTTTAAACTCCGCTTAAAAATTGACCTTGTATCATATCCTGCCCGAGCGGAGGTGACCTTTCATTATGTAACGCTTGATTGACCTTTCTAGTTATAATATAAATTATTTCTTTACCCTTTTATCGCCTGCATACATCAAAATACAATACAATTACCTATTTCATTTAAAGGGGGGGTGTCCTCGTGGTGTAATGGTTAAAGCGATGAACTGCGGAATCGTAGTACGAAAGTTCGTACTCCAGTCGCGCTATTACGTTCACTTTCGGGCAAATACCCTTGGGAAAGGTATGAACCCCCTTATTCTCCCTCCAGCTATGGGTAAATAGTAGGACGGACTAGGTTCTTCAGCCTTGGTTAGGCAACTAGTCTAGGAGAAGGAAAACTCTGAATTCAAAACCTGTTAAACTCCGCTTAAAAATTGACCTTGTGTCATATCCTGCCCGAGCGGAGGGGTTGGTAAATAGTACCTATTTCATTTAAAGAAAATACCATAGGGCTCTTCTTTGCAATTCCTCGAGGAAAATAAAACCATAACAGGAACAACGTCCTGGTCTGAAAATCCTGATCACGGATCCAAAACACACTATATGTTGTTAAGCCGTGATAAATGAATGAAGCACATTTCTTTATAAAAATATGTCTCTCTTCTCTTATAACTCGGAAGGTTTGCAATTGGCTGTAAGAGAGAGAAAGATGAAGAGACGAAGGATTCGGACACAGAGTGACGGCGAATTACTATACTGACCATATTGAAAGCCCCACTTAGTGGTTTGATGTAACCTATTTGTATTTAATCAGAATACTTGATACTATATAACCATGTGCAAAAAATGTACATAAATGTACAATGTACACAATTCCCTAACCTATGGGGATAAAATATCCTTATATGGATTAACATGCCATTACAATTTATCAATCAGTCATTCATGCTATCTTTCACATTTCTTATTGTTGTGATCTAACAAAATGGTTACTGAATGAGAAATAACCAAAACGGAAGTTGGAAATGAAATGGAAATATTAACATATAATATAGCGTGAAGAAGGTAGTGTCCAACGTATTCATGAAGATTGGAACATAACCATTAATGTTCATAGGTAGGGTATATAACATGATTTTTCTATTACTCAGCCTGGGGTCACTGCCCCCATCTCGCGGGTGGCGTCTAGAGCAGCTTCTGCTCTGACTTAACTGTGATTGCCGACTGACCGACTGTGATTGACCGTTTTGTCTATGGGTACCTGTGTATAATCTAATTTCATAATGCCCATGCATTCCGGTTATCCTTGCGGCTGTCAACCCACGTGACCTGCTTCCGCTTTCCTCTCGTTTATACAGCTGGAAAATCCTGTTTTAGAAATCCCTAATTGAAGAGCCTATCATAAGTCAATATGCAAAAGAGTGAAGCCTTCATGTCTACTGGAGACATGGTGATAGGATGGCCGATCTAGCGAAATTTACAGCCCGTTTTCAATCCAGAACAGCATCATTCCGACGTAACATCAAATTAACACTGTAAACTCTCTGTCGGTCAAATATAGATTCATCGGTCTAAAAAACGTTCTTACGGCAAATGTAGGATCTGCACTGGTCCAACCCATGAAGGTAACTGATCAGATAAATGATAAGACATTAGTCGGGTGGAACTACAATTACCACTTTCCTAAGTTCATTTGCATCACACAAGGAATGTATTTCTGCATTTTAGTAACCATGTCCTTGGACTGATTTTTCCCTTCTTTTTAGCAATTTATTTACCATCGATTCGTTAGGTCGTTTAACATAATCGGCATTTTTAAGGGGGTAGTCTTGGTAGAGGGGAATAATGGTTGATTATATATTTTTTTTTTATTTCTGAGAAGGGGGTGTAATTTAAAAAAGCCTCTCGTCAATACCACGGTGAAATGGGTTTTGTTAATTAAAAAGTCGGTGGATGTCGATAAAACCTCTAATTAGCTTTGAAAAGTTTTCTACTATTTTTCTCTTTTTTATCGCTTCGGAACTACATCTTTCTTTCTTTCTTTCTTTCTTATATTCTTTCTTTTTTTTTACTTCCTCTTTTTTCTTCAAGTTTGTTATTTTCTTTAGTTTTCCTTCTTCCTTTCTGAGTTTTTTATTCATTCATTCATTTCTTTTTCATTATACTTCATTTATTCTCATTCATTCAGTCCTGTTCTTTCATTTTTTTTTCTTTTATCCTTTTTTCTCCTCGAGTATCTTATATTTTTTTCTTTCGTTTTCCTTCTTTTATTTTTATTCTCTCGGTCCCATTCTTTCATTTTTTATTATCCCCGGTTGATCATTCTCTATCTTTCATTCATTTTCCTCCGTTTTCTTTCTTCTATTCTTTATTTTCATTCATTTTATTTCATCTTTATTTCGTTCTCTCTCTTTCGTTGTCTTTCAGTTTTCTTATCCATAAATTAATTAATTTATATATCTATTGATTTTGATGCAATTCTTTATTTTCCCGGAATTTCATCTTTTCTTCTTCCTCTTTCCTTCCTTTCTTCTTTTTTCCTTCTCTCGTTGTTTGTTTTTGATGGAATCTTTTTTCTTCATCCTTATACTTTTTCGAGTTTTTTTTCATTGTTTAGTTCTTTTTCAGTTCTTTTTCATTCTTTTTCTTCACTTCTCATTCATTCATTCCATTTCTTTCATTCCTTTTCTTTAGTTGTCTCTCGTTCACCTGCTCTCTTTCATTCCCTTTCTTTCTTTTCTTTCATTCTTTTTCTTTAATTACTTTTCTTTCATCCACTTTTTCGCTTTCTTTCGTTCAGTCACTTTCTTTTCTTTCATCCTCTTTCTTCAATTACCTTTCTTTCGTTCTTTTTCTTTCATCCTCTTTCTTTCACATTCTTTCTTTTTCTCCATTCTCTTTCTTCTGTTACCTTTCTGTCACCCTCTTTCTTTCTTTCTTTCTTTCTTTCTTTTTTGTACTTGCTTTCATCGTTTTCTTTCATGCATTCTTTTTTTGATTTGTTTGTTTTTTTCTTCTTTCTTTTATTGGTTTTGATTATTATTTTTTTTAATTCTCTTTCTTCTATTCTCTTTCTTTCATCCTACCAGAGTGCTCAATTCTTTCGAAGAACTCTGCATTATATATATATATATATATATATATATATATATATATATATATATATATATATATATATATCAGTGGCGACTCTAGCCTATTTTTGCTACTCGTGCCCCCCCACGCCCTCTGTCAACTTCAGTTCCCAACCCGTGGTCCGTGGACCCAAAGTAAGTCACCATTGTTGCTATTGCGTGATTCTCCATTGTATAGCACAGATTGACAAACGTACCTTGCATGGTGTTTTTTTTTGTAAACAATGAAGATACTATATAATTTGTAGTCTTGTTAATACAGTAGATAAGATAATTTTTTTTCTTTTCAAAAGTATAGAAGAAAAGAGAAGATGTTTATTACTATGATGAGAAAAATATGTTTATTAGAATAAAGAAACTGATGACAATATACACAGACACAGCTAGTAGTTTCAATTTTGCTTAAAATAAAGATTATTTGTTGAAAATGTATTCAAATAAACAAATTTTACTTACAGAATGTAATATATGCAACATTCATTAAAGAAATAGAGATCTGTTAGTGAAAAAATGAATTAAAATACGCCGTTTAACCAACATTTACCATAGCGATGATGATGACGTCGGCGACGGCTATAATCTGCTATCCCCCTCTCTCTCTCTCTCTCTCTCTCTCTCTCTCTCTCTCTCTCTCTCTCTCTCTCTCTCTCGGTACCTCTCCCTCTTCCCAAGACAGCTGTCAACATTCAGAATGTGCTAAAATTTTTGAGCACGGTGTTTTGAGTTGCTCTTACTATTGGCTACAGCCAAAAGCGGATTTCTTTAACATTACTGTTATTATAAGGGTCTAGTGCTCGGCACGGATTGCGCATGTTCAACATTATAGCCGATTTTATGGGATGTTCAATGGATCTGACGGTGACCGGACAAAGACCATCCGTTCAAAACAGCATCGTTGTATTATTCCCAGATATATTTATGAACTTTTGGCTACTTAGTTATCGAAACTTGAATAGATACGTAATTTAATTGAGATCAGACTAAGTATGTTTGCTTGAAATTAATGGATGATTCTTAATCCATTTTGAATAATATTGACCGAGTTATTAGTCGTGCCGGGCACGAGTAGCACAAGTCCCGTCTCTGCCCCTGATATATATATATATATATATATATATATATGTATGTATGTATATGTATATATTGTGAAAGAAGATAAAAGCACCAATGAATAAATGAAGAAAGAGAAAACAGGCTCATTGGCTTAGTTGGTAGAGGGTTCGCCATTGGTCCGGGACACCTAGGTTTAATCTCATGGCGAGTCATACCAATGACTCAAAAAGTGGTACTTGATACCTCCTAGCTTAGCACTAGGCAATATAAGGTACGTATCGAGAGTAAAATGGAGCAATCCAAGAAAAGGAGTAGCGTCCTCACCTACACCTCGGTGTAGTAGCTATTGAAAAGAGAGAGTTATGGTCATCCTTGACTTTACTTATATATATATATATATATATATATATAAAACACTACCGACTCAACGTTCATTTCTTTTCTTTCAATTACTTTTTTTTTGTTTTTCCTGTTTTATTTTATCTTATTTTTTTGTATATTCTTCTTTTTCTTTCATTGCAGTGACACACTGTGACATTAGCTATTATTGTTCATGAAATACTTGATATACATGTTCTTAACTTTGAATTTGGGGGCAAAATTTTAGGGACACGTTTTTAAAACTTTGTTTCAATCATTTTTTGTAATAAAATTGTGGTGTTTTGAAGTTGATAGTTTTATCGAAAAATTAATGGTAAAATTTCTGTGTGAAAATCTATCATTAAAATTGCGCTGCAGTCTTTTAAATGGCTTTCATGCTGAGGTATTTGCTAATTCAAGTTGAAGTAATCCTTTAGTTTCCAGAAATACCATTTTGGGGGTGGGGACTGAAATGCTTTGTAATATATTTTTATGAGTTTTTCAATAAAAATTTTACGTTTTATAACCAGATTCTAAGGTAACATCGCTCAAAAATGCCAATATAATTTCTCTTTTGTTTTTTTTGTAAACTCACTAACAATAGTTTCTGTATATCTAGAAATATAAAAACACAGAAATAGTGCATACTATTCAAATATATATATATATATATCTATATATATGTGTGTGTGTGTGTGTGTGTGTGTGTATGTGTGTGTGTGCATTCAAGTTGATCGGTTGTTTTATTTTACAGAATATCAACCCCTTTCGGGTCATTTAATGCTGAATTAAATACCAAACAATTCAGTTAAGTATAACAATAGTTTTTGCTTACGAACTGCTAAATGTCAAAACATATCTATTTCAAACAATTCAGTTTAGCATGAATATACAGTTTCAATATAAAAAAAACAGTCCTGTTTCAAGCAATTCAGTTTAGCAAAAGTTCAAACACTTCTATTTCAAACAGTTCAGTTCAGTTCAGCATAAGTACCCAGTTTTGATGTCAAAAGCAGTTCTTTTTCAAACAATACAGTTTAGCATAATTATACAGTTTAGTTCTATTTGACAAATAGATATGACCCTAACAGGTGCTACCACTCTGGACAGGAATGCACACAGGAAGGCGCCTCTGGTGGTGTAATGGTTAGCAAGCTCGACTAGCAAACCTACACGAGTGAGTTCGAGTCTCATTGGGTGCCCCTTTCATATGGCCTTGTGCCACATCTAAGCAAAATGCTTAGTAAATTTCCCCTCTGGACAGGAGTAGACCTGGGAGCAATGGCAATGAAGGGGCTCTCCGCATTCCTCAAAGCTCCAGCATTACTGGAACCTCACCATCAGATTGTTTAGTGTCATATCCAGGGTACTCATCGGGGGAGTCTTACTCCTCTGCAGAGGTGCAATCGGTTTATTCTACAGCCCCAGCCGACTGGGCAAATGTTCATTCAAAAACAAAAATCTATATGCTATCTCTTTAAAGCAGTTTTATTCAGTTCAGCCACGATTATTTGAAACACATCTAGAATCAGAATTTTCTTTTAATTACTTTCTCATAAAAATCCAAGTCAAACTGTGTGTGATATGAACACTATTCTAAAGTCTATTTATCCAGTTGCTTGGGGCGAAAGAATACTACAACTCCATCTCTGTAGAAGAGTAATACCCCCTCCAACAAGTGTCCTGGATATGACACTAAACAATCTGATGGTGAGGTTCCAGTAATACTGGGGCTTTGGGGAATGTCAAAACAGATCTATTTCAAACAATGTTTCAGCGCCATTGTTCCCAGGTAGCACTTGATTGGGTCATATCTATGGGTCAAATAGAAAGTTATTTGTCACTGCCTCCCACCAGACAGGACTTGACACAAGATCAAAAGCCCAAAGGCCGATTAAAGTGGGGATAAAGTGGAGGGGAAGGTCGGGCACGAGCCGAGACACGAACCCTGCTGGTCTGTGCTGTTCATCGACCCACTAAGTGCAATGTGGGTCTAATGAGGCAAGCTTGAACTAGACAGCAATGTCTAGTGCTATACATAGGGGACAAAGGTTGCAGCTCGCCCACCAGGAGGTGGCGCAGCCGAAGCTGGTTGGCCTTTCGGCCTCGAATCTGCCATTGATCGATACCCGATCCGGCACGAATGCCAGACGGCCTAGCAAAGGCCGGGGAACTAAACTGTATAAGTATGCTTTTGACATTGAAACGGCGAACTTATGCTACACTGAAATGGAACTTTAGAGAATGCAGTGTACCCTCTTCATTACCATCGCTCCCAGGTCCACTATGGCCTGGTGTGCTAGCACCCTATCTATGGAATTAAATAACCTACAATGGTGGATATGCCATAAAACGCAAACAAACCAAATCCTATATATCTAATATAGATGTATAAAAAGGATTTGGCATTAAATAACCTACAATGGTTGATATGCCATAAAACCCAACTAAACCAAATCCTATATATTTAATATATATGTATAAAGAGGATTTGGCATTAAAGAACCTACAATGGTTGATATGCCATAAAATCCAACCCAACCAAATCCTATCTACTCAATATATATGTATAAAAAGGATTTGGCATTAAATAACCTACAATGGTTGATATGCCATAAAACCCAACTAAACCAAATCCTATATATCTAATATATGTATAAAGATTATTTGGCATTAAATAATCTACAATGGTTGATATGCCATAAAACCAAACCAAACCAAATCCTATATATTTAACATATAAGTCATAAAGAGGATTTGGCATTAAATAACCAACAATGTTTGATATGCCATGAAACCAAACCAAACCAAACTTTCCTTTCTTTTCAAATCCTTCCTCTTTTTCTTTTAATTTCTCATTCTTTTTCTTTATTTTCTCTTTCTTTTTCTTTTAAAATCCTCCCTGTTTTTATTTCTACTTCTCCTTTTCCCTCTCTTTCGTTTTCTTTCGGCTTCAAAATCTTTCTCTTTCCTCTTCTCTTCTTTTTTCTCTTCTTTTTTCTTTTCTCTTCAAATTCTTCTTCTTTTCTTTCATCTTATTTGTCTTCTTTTCTCTCTCATTTTTATATTTTCTCTTCATATTCTTTAACTTTTTCCTCGCCTCTTTCTTTCTACTTTCCTGTCTTTTTATTTTCTCTTCTTCATTTCATTCCTCTCCTCGTTTTTTCTTCTCTTTCCTTTTCTTTCTCCTTAAATCGTTTCTCTTTTCCCTCCCCTATCTTTCCTCTTTTTTTCCTTTTCCTTTTTCTTTTTTTATCTTCTCACAAAGTTTTCCTCTTCGATCTTTTTTTCTCTCTCTTTTTCCTTCTTCTCTTTCCTTTCCTTTCCCTTCCCGTCTAAACCTTCCAGTCATGAACCCACATATCCCTTCCAAGCTATGGGTTAAATAGTATCATTGCTGTTCCACCAGGATGCATTTGACATTATATTGCCCACAAGAGTTGATATGCCATTAAACAACCCACGAAGGTTTTATATCCTCTTCTTATCACCCTTATGTTCTCTTTCTTTTTTTCTCCTCCCCTTTTCTGTTTTCTTTTCTCCCTATATAGACTCTTTTTTCCTTAACCCCACTCTTATCACCTTTCCGTATTTCCTTATTTTTTCCTTTGTGAATCTGAAATGGACCAATCATACGAAGCCTTATTTTCTTTCCGAATTATACATCACACAATCTTCTCTCAATGAAATACACAACCCACAACCCACAAATCTGACGTCGACCCTCAGGATTTCATCTGAACACACAGATCTCGACCAAGGCGTTTGTTACCTTTCAAATAGACGAAGCCAATTGATTTCTTCAAATGACGTAACATCGTTGATCACATGCTGATAAAATATCTGATGACACAACCGCAGTGTTAGATTTTGAGCTGGGGACCTCTAATTTACAAATGTACGCCTTAAGGAATCGGGAATCTAAATAAAAGTATTTTGACATTTGAATTAGTTAACAGGGAATATTGCAGCAGGCAGAAGAATCAACCAACCATTTGATAAAAATGAACTAAAAGTAAAATACCAAGCACAACATTTAAATCAAACGTACAAATTATTGTCATCGGGTGGTGAGGCTCCACCTACGGAACTCAGGGAAGTGTGATATACCCCAGGTTCACTCTGACCGGGAGTGTTAACATTTGCAAGTGGTCCCCCAATTGCTAACGGAGATAATTATGACTCTGGAGTGATTGATTTTAACGGCATGTCAAAATTTCTGGGGTTATTTTTATGCAAAGATGTTAGGGGATCGCGTACATTGTTCATTTTTATTCATATTTTTTATGTAGTTTCTGAATTTTTTGCGCACGGATGCTGCGAGCTGTATTGAAGAAGTCCCGAAAGCAGCACCCCATAAAGCAGCAGCTGTACGGCTACTTACCAACCATCACGAAAACTATCCAAGTTAGAAGAACCAGACATGCGGGACTCTACTAGAGAAGTAGAGATGAACACATACGTGACGTACTCCTGTGGGCCCCTTTATATGGATGAGCAAAGGCAGAACGTCCAGCTAGGACCGACATACAACAACTCTGTGCCGAGACAGGATGTAGCCTTGAAGACCTACCGGAAGCGATGTACGATAGAGAGGGGTGGCGGAAAACATGATGATGATGATGATTCCTATCTAATACTAAAAATTTTTATAGATATAATAGTAATACTAGTTAACTATAGTACAACTAGTTCTAAATCGAAGTAATTTTTACTATACATAATTCATCATCATCATCTCGTGCCGCCAGCGTGGATATCCCTGACCCTCTCTTGTCACTTCTCCCTATCGTTCATCGATTCTGGCAGGTCCTTAGGGTTATATTCCGTATCCTCACAGAGTTGCTGTATGTAGGTTCGAGCTGGTCGCCCTGTTTTTGCTCGGCTATGTGAGGGAGTCCATAGGAGTACATCACTTATGAGCTCGTCCCTGCTTCTCCAGCAGTGTCCTGCATGTCTGGTTCGTCTTTGATAGTTTTCGTGATGGAAGGTAGGTGGCCGTACAGCTGATGTTTTGTGGGCTGTTGCCTCCAGGACTTGTTCAAAATTGCTCACAGCATTCTTGTGTTGTTGCCGTCAAGCCATTTCTCCAGCCTTTTAATTAGCGTCCATGTGCATCCATATAGCAGGATCGACACGATCAATGATTGGAAGAAACTGTGTTTCATTTTATCGGTCAGGTTTGACTTCCATATGACCGATACCCTATCGATAGCTGTCCATGCCTTTGTTAGTCGAGTGTCGATGTCTGTCTCGTTCGATGAGACATAGCGATTCTGACAAATGCATTCGCCCAAGTAGAAACCCTACTGCATAGCCTGGAATGAGCTGTCGCAGGTGTTGGCCTTTATGTCAATGCATACAAAACGGAATATATGTGCTTTAATCAAACAGGCGACATTTTCTCACAAAAAGGTAGCTCTCTGAAACAAGTAGACAAGTTCACCTACCTAGGAAGCAATACATAATGACTACATCCTAATTTCTACGTTTTCGTTACTCTTTTAGAACTTGTCTTTTAATTGGAATCATTTTGAGATGAGGCTTCTTAATCTGAGAATAAATTTTTTATTTATTGCGAACTTTTGGTCCTCATCTTGGTACTTTTTGTGTTGTTTCTTCTTTCACTACGTTTCGGCCAGATTTCACCTCTGGCCTTCTTCAGGGGATTAACCGTGACCTCAGATAGGAATGCTGAGTCTTGTAACCGTATTCCCAGTAATTACTGCCTTCTATAGTTATTGTCTATCGCACCACGTTTTTGACCAAGTAAACCTCTGGCCGGCTTGAGTAGGAATTGAAACCGTTATCTTCTGACAATGTAGAACTGGCTCAAAATATTTTCTTTGGTTAAATAATAGATAGATATATCACACAATGAATAGGTGGCCCATTAATTTTGCAAAGTAAGTATATATTCAAAATATACGAATTGAAAAGTATTTATATATATATATATAATACAAAAGTATTTATATATATATATATATATATATATATATATAATACAAAAGTATTTATATATATATATAAATACAAAAGTAGTAATTCGTTCGAAGAAACATCATGGAAACTGACCAGTGATATGATAGATAAGATTTGACCGCTGGTTGACCTATTTAGCAATTCTCTGATTGGTTACTTTAGTCGTGAGAACCGAACTGTAAGATAGAGTAAATGAAAGAGCAGTCCAAGACGCCGTAATGAACGGACGCCTAAAATAGCTATATCTCCAATTGTACGGTTGACTAGGGAAATTGGGTGAATAAAAACTTCAAAAATCAAACACTGTCTTTGTGTACATTTATAAGAACAGAATTGAGCACTGGGATCAAGATAAACTCAAGACAACCCGAAGAAGTTTCAGGCAGAAGATAAGAGAATCCGGCCAACTAAATAAGAAAAAGATTAAGGTGTAAATCTTAGAGGTTCCCTATCCCGACTCTTTATTCACGCAACTACTTCGCCTACTAAATTCGTAATAAAAAAAAGGGATGATATTTTTATAGATCTTTTAAAAATTGTGTTAATATTTTTTTGCTTCTGCGGACATGTTACAGATAGATAGATAGATTTGACGCGATAGTTTAATTGACATTCATTATGTAATTTATCCAACTTTTTGCTTAGATGTAGGACAAGGCCATATGAATGGGGCACCCAATGAGAATCGAACTCACACGTGAAGGTTTGCTGGTCTAGCTTGTTAATCATTACCCCACAGGAGGCGCCCTTGCCATTCGTTAAGAGTGTACAATCAGCAAAGTCCCTTCTGTTCTTCCTGAGAATATTAATGAAAAAAAGAAGACATTTTGAAAAATCAATTATTTATCAATTTTTTTTATCCATTTATTTTTCAAAATTAAAACGCGAAAAACAACTTTGGCTGATGGATTTAGGACACACCAACGTGCTAAATGTTCTGTGTTTGTCGTGTAGGCTGCACAAACATCAAAAGAGGATTTACATTCACTGCACTATTCGGAAAATATTGTCACGATTCAATGCACACGTTACTCCCCTACCCTCGATACACTTGACAGAGAGATGCCCTTCACCAGTGACTTAAGCCAATTGTTGAGCCGAAACTATATCTCATGAATATTCATAAGACATTTGACCTCGAGCTATCATGTTTAATATTCATAAAAGCGAAGTAATAATGGCAGATGAACAAGAAAGAAATATCGGGCAGCTTTTCCGTTTCACTTTCAATTTGGTCTTATTAATATCCAATGGGAAAATTCTCAAGTAAAACTCAAAGGCATCTTAAGTAATATGTTTTCATTATTATACTTTTCCTTGCGAGTTTTTTCATTGAATTCCAAGTGACAGCAAGTCTCCCAGGACTTTTCTCAGTATTCCCGCCAATCTCAGCAAATCTGTAGTCTGGATGGTCTCCATTCTTCCACTGATTTCTAATCCTGACAACATATTCTCGTTGCTTTTGTTGTCTCCAATTCTTCTTGTTATTATTATAATTATTATTATTATTAGTAGTAGTAGTAGGAGGAGGAGGAGGAGGAGTTGTTGTTAACTCTCTGTGTGCCTTCAGTCTAGTTCTTGAAGATTGCCATTAACAGCAAGTCTACTCAGCTCTCCGGGACTCTAGTCAATCTGTTCTGGAAAATAAGACCCACAAAATTTTCCAAGATTTTGAGACAAAGATGGGCCACACTACTAACTGGGGCAACAGAATACACTGACTGTGCCTCTGCAAATGTTTAAGACTCTCCACACCACCCAAAGAGGTTACCTGTTGACCCTGGTTGGTGATTCCTAATGCTTGAGGACGGGGTCTTGTTGGCTAAGCTGTCTGTGACCAGGCAAGGGACGTTGTCACATGACTTCAAAAACTTCATATTGGCCTTTACGGAGAGAGACGGGCGGCCGGAGGCTCGGCATATCAATCAGCGAGTCTTGTGAAACACCTATATGATTGTCTCGACCGTATTCTTCAAACTGCTCTTGTGACAAACAAGTATGCAATTTTACTTCATCTTAAAAGTGCAAGTGTTATATAATGACTGTTGACATGGATTTGGGGTTCGTTCTAAGTGACCCTGTGTGCTTTGACAATCACGTTGTGATTAGTAAACAGGGGGATGGAAGTGCGTCAGGGTAAGCCGGTAGAGCAGTTGCGTAACCGGAAGGAGACCTCGTGATATGAGAACCACGTGGTCAGATTTAGACTGTCAGTCAAGTCAGAATCGAGGGTCGAGCCAGAAGGATACGCAGCCTATTAGGGGCGTTAGGTCGTCTCTGACGATACGGCTTGCAAGGGGGTGCAAGCATTGGCACCCCCTGGCTCCAGGAAAAAGATATGGGGCAAGAAGATGTCCCCTCTCTGAGTATATATCTCTCCATCTATCTCTCAAACTTACAATAAACTATGTGCCTCTTTCGAGAATAAAATGAGAGAGATATATTTTTATAAAGAAGTGTGTTTTGTTCGTTTATTGAAGTTCGTTCATTATCTTTATGTTCTTGGTTGGGTCTATGAAAAGTATACAACACAAGAAAACGATGGCTGAGGGTCAAATGCGCTGAGATAGCAATATGTGAAACCATTTAAACTGTGTGCAAACAAATGAGTTAAATTTAATTGAATTATTACTGTTGAATAGCAACACTTCAATCCATTTAACTGAGCAAACAAATAATATTAAATAGAATTATCTATTTATCTTTTTTTAATTATTTATAAAATTATTTATGTTAGATATATTAGATAGGAATACTTGAAATCAAGTCCATTTTTTCAGGACAATCCAAAAAAATATAGATTGCATCAGACCAAAAAATGACTATAAAATCAACAAATCATTATTTCGGAAGATAGTGTAAATAATTCATATAAATTTTTTTCCGATAACTCTACGAATTGTCTAAGATAGAATTTGATCGACATAAATTTCTATTAATTCTACGAAGCGGTTTTCAACAATTCAGAAAAAGACTTGTGACATCCAAAAACCTCTGTCTAGGATAGAATTTGATCGACATAAATTTCTATTAATTCTACGAAGCGGCTGAAAATTACAATAAAATTACAATAAAAACAATTCAGAAAAAGACTTGAGACATCCAAAAACCTCTTTCTCGGATAGAATTTGATCGACATAAATTTCTATTAATTCTACGAAGCGGCTGAAAATTACAATAAAATTACAATAAAAACAATTCAGAAAAAGACTTGAGACATCCAAAAACCTCTTTCTAGGATAGAATTTGATCGACATAAATTTCTATTAATTCTACGAAGTGGCTGAAAATTACAATAAAAACAAAGATAAGGATATTAGTTCGAATAATTAAAGAAACCAGCGGTTCAGACAATATTATAGAAACCTTTTTTACTTACTCTATTTGGAATCTATAATGATGAAGTGGTTCTCAAATTTTATAACATGACTGCCTGCTGAGAAATATATTAGATTCATGCGAGATGCCTGTTAAATTATTAGAATTAAAGATTTATTTGAAATATTCGTAAATTTTCAATGGTTTTTGTGTGGATCCAATATATCTAATCGAACCTCAAGACATCTTCCGTACGCCACACTCGGTGTAAACCAGGAGGTAACATCATAAATAGATGATGAAATAATGCGTCTATGTAGTTAATGTGCTAAACTGCGACGTTGTGGTAAGCGAATTCAAGCCCTAGTTGCGCTGCAACTGTTTCTCTTGTTATCCAAAAATACCAAATTTTTTAGGTAACAAGGCATTTTTGGATAACATGATCTCCATAATCCTGTATTAACTCTAATCGCACTATTACGTTCACTTTCATACTAATACCCTTGGGAAAGCTATGAACCCCCTTATTTCTCCCAGTTATAGTCTAAATAGTGCCAGAAAATTTATTCTACAAGATGGATTTAGCATCAAATAACCCACGAAGGTTGAAAAGCCATTAAACCATGCAAACAAACTAAACTAATAAAACATAAAATGTTCTTTAAATACAAATAATTATCCAAAAATTTAAGATTTTCTTTCTTTTATTTTTAATAATAAAAATTGATGTATATCAAGCCCTTACGAGACTGTCTTAAAATATTTTATTGATTTAATTGCAAATGAAGTTTATCTCCTTTAAAAAAGTTCCGATAGGAAGTCATACACCAACAAAGACGCGGTTCTCACACCTGAGAGTCTACTATCGATAAGATCTGATAAAAGAGGCCATCTTTGTCGAATTTTCTTCTCTCTTCGAATAATTAATAGAACAGATTGCTATTCATCTGCGGTCTTTCAATAATTCAGAAAAAGACTTGAGACATCCAAAAACCTCTGTCTAGGATAGAATTTGATCGACATAAATTTCTATTAACATGTTAAATGTCCAGATTTGATCTTGCTGGACTGTCTTTATGTTACCGTTAAACAAACGCATTTGTAATGATCTTAAGTAACTCAAAAGTTATTTCATCACCAATTATAATCCTTTCGTCTGATGAGAATCTTTTCTTTTTGTCGCATTTTGTTTGGTTCGTGCTGGGGCCAATCAAGCAGAACGAGGTTCATCTTCATCAATCTCTCACACATCATCCCAGTCGGTTGGAGCAGTAGAATACACTGACAACATCTCTACAGAGGGGTAAGACTCCCCCAATGTGTATCATTGGAGATTTGTGGAATGTGGAGTATCCCTTCGTTGCTATTACTTCCAGGTTCACTCTGACCTGGAGTGGTAGCACTTAATAGGGTCCTATCTATGGGTCAAATAGAACTAACTGTGTGCAAACAAATGACTGACATTAAAATGAGACTGTTATATACTTGAAACAATTTAAAAAAGAGCTCAAGCTTGTTTAGGAATATCAACAAAATGTGTTTACACATCATACATTTGATACACACGTATAATGAGGATTCGGCTTTAAATAATCTACAATGGTTGATATGCCATAAAACCCAACCAAACCAAATCCTATATATATAGTATATATGAATAAAGAGGATTTGGCATTAAATAATCTACAATGGTTTATATGCCATAAAACCCAACCAAACCAAATCCTATATTTTTAATATATATATGTATAAAGAGGATTTGGCATTAAATAAGCTATAATGGTTGATATGCCATAAAACCCAACTAAACAATCAACCAAACCTCTCAAATGAACAAAAATGTCTTGTGCCAAATAAACAAGTGAGTGTGAAATAAAACTTTTCACAGAGTTTGATTGTGTCTTCTATTTTTGCGACACACTTAACCAAAATTTATTTGTAATAATCAAAGATTGTTCAAGTGAACGTAAATTCTTAAAGGCAATCATGTTCAACATCAACAATAATCAGCTGATTTTCAATCAGCGAGGCCAACCTGAAAAATTAAAAATAAACCGTTGCGGTACTTTCTAAATTGACTTTATTAAGAATTTGATTCTGTATTCCATTTTCGGAAGGCGTTTAACCAAAACACAGTTACCTCGAAAAATGGTTTTCATCACCTATAAAACTGTGCCCAGGATAAAAAAAAATCTTCATGAACCTGGGTGAAGTAGGAGTAATTTACGAAGTTCTTTGCTTCGATTTGGCACAAGGCCTAATGAATGGGCCACCCAAATGAGACTCGAACTCACTCTTATAGGTTTGCTAATCTAGCTTGTCAACCATTACACCACCCGACACACCATTTTGGGGAGGACTCCAAGAAGGGCTCTCACATCAGATGCAAACCTGTGAAAACGAAACCAGCGGATAAGTATGTTAGAACTACAACAGAAACCCAGGAAGAAAATTCAAGGACTGCGTCTGCTCTCTCTATCTTCTTATGACCTATCGTTTCTCTTTGTCCAGCAAAAGCGATCGACTCAGCTTTCATACTCTCTTTCTTACTCCCGACGACCACTTACTAAGTGTAAAGTTGGCGACTCGAAGGCTCCTTTTTTAATAGCTACTACACCGAGGTGTAGGGGAAGGTGCTATTCTATTCCTAAGATTGCTCGACTGTACCCTTGATCCTTACTTTATAATGCTGAGTGTTAAGCAAAGCGGCACCAAGTACCATTTTTTGATTCTTTGGTATAGTTCTAACGGGGATTGAACCAGGTGGTATAACCATACATTTTGTGTGTCACGGTACAACGTACTATTTTGTGCAGTAACTTTACAGTGTTCTATTCAAGACCCGTGATATTACACGATGAAAAACTTGATAGAAGTAACGAAGTTGATACCAGACGTAGTTGGAGCCTTTGGAAAAATCTCCAATAACCTGTAAAAGATACACTTAATGAATTGGGGAAGAATTGAGGCTATCCAGACCACAGTACTCCTAAAATTGATAAGGATAAAACGTCTCTTCAGATCTCTCAGGCTCTTTTGAGACCTGTGGAGATTTATTATTTTCCTGCTTATACGTTTTTCACATCAGCCCTCACTGGTGGTATTTACTGAAGTATAAGTGATAACAAAATGATAAAATTAAAGTCAGCTTTATCATCACTAAACAGTATGATTATAATGCCCTTGACCTTATGCCAAATTTTACTAAGCTCACTAATTGGCCACTATAAAAATAGTAATTTACTAAACTTTTTGTTTAGATTTATCCCAGGCCGAGTCATACCAAAGACTTAAAAAGTCGTACTTGATATCTCCTTGCTTAACACTCAGCATTATAAGGTACGTATCAAGGGTAAAGTGGAGCAATCTAAGGAAAGGAGTTGCACCCTTCCTTAGACCTCGGTGTTGTAGCTATTGAAAAGGAAACTTTCGGGTCGCCCTCGACTAAGGTCACCCTCTTTATTTTTACTATTTGTTTTGATGTGGTACAATGGGGTTCCTAATGAGACTCGAATTCACTCGTATAGGTGTGCTAGTTTAGCTTGCTAACTATTACACCACCCAAGGTGCCCTGGCTACACTAAAAGTATTTCAGATCTGAAACTGCTCCGCGATCATTCTTTCTTGTTTATTTAAAAAAGAAACCTTCTTTCTTTCTTTCTTTCTTTCTCCTCCTTCACTCTCTATTTCTCTCTCCCTCTTTCTACCTCTTAAAGACACACTCGGTCTTTTCTTTCTTATTTCACCCCCCCCTTCACTCTCTTTCTCTCTCTCTCTCCATGTTTCTATATCTTAAAAGCACAGTCGATCTTTTCTTTTTCTATGTCGCCCTCTCCCTCCCTCACTTCAATCCCACCGGTAACAACCACTCGTCCTTCCCCCTTTATCGTTCGTAATAACAAGTTTGTTAAGCAAAACATTCCGTCAATTCTGAGTATTCTTTTACTCCCCTCGACCCATGCTTTCTAAATAAACACCTCCACTTTTCCCGCCTTTTTCTACAAGTCAAATATGGTCGTTGTTCGTTGTTTTAGGAATGATCAGAGCAAATAGAAGAATTATTTCGCTTTGCTTCTCTTGAGATTTTTCCTGGATGTTAAGTCTCTCTTAGATTTATCAACAACTCTAGATCAACTCGACTCAATGTTATATCTTCCCAAGAAATGACTTTGCAAAAAAAAAAAATCCTCCATTTCATAACAACATAAATATACAGTCGGAAATAAAATTCCGGCAAGTGTCTCTATAATAAAACCATTCACAATGCATTTCTATAATAAAACCATTCACAATGCATTTCTATAATAAAACCATTCACAATGCATTTCTATAATAAGATCATTTGCAATGCATTTCTATCATAAAATCAAACAATGAATTTCTATAATAAAATCATTCTCAATGCATTTCTATCATTAAATCGTTCGCAATACATTTCTATGATAAAAATCATTCAAAACGCATTTCTATCATGAAATCATTCGCAATGCATTTCTATAATACGATAATTCACAATGCATTTCTATCATGAAATCATTCGCAAAATATTTCTATCATAAAATCATTCACAATGCATTTCTACCATGAAATCATTCGCAAAATATTTCTATCATAAAATCATTCGCAATGAATTTCTATATCAAAATCATTCGCAATGCATTTCTATAATGAAATAATTCGCAATGCATTTCACTCGTGAAATAATTCGCAATGCATTACAATCATAAAATCATCGACAATGAATATCGATATTAACACTGAAATATTATAATAAAAATGATTGACGGATCATTTCCTTGAAAATAATTTAAAATGCATTTCTAAAATAAAATGACTGACAATGCATATTTCAAACAAATCACTTACAATACATTTGTATGATAAAACCATTCCCAATATACATTTCGAACAAAATTATTCGCAATCTGTTTCTATAATAAAATCATCGATAATAAAATCATCGATACATATTAACTCTTCAATTTTATAATAAAATATAACATATTTGATATATATGTATAAAGCACATTTAGCGCTAAATAACCTACAATGGTTGATATGCCATAAAACCCAACCAAACCAATTCATATATATTTAATTATATATGTATAAAGAGGATTTGGCATTAAATAACCTACAATGGTTGATATGCCATAAAACCCAACCAAACCAAACCAAATCATAAAATCTTTTAAGACAACGTTGGATAAAGAATGGAATAATTACACCCTTTTTTTATAAGATGACTAAAATTAATAGTGCGTGATAAAATAGCAAGTGTTGGTCATGTGATGACAGAGATGAAAAGTTTAATCACAAAAGCGAATGAAGAAAACAAGCACAAAATATATATAACTGTAAGCATGTATGTGTGGGAAGGGTGATCTACTGGAAACTATGCAAGAGATTAAAATATGACCACACTGACAATTAGTACATGTACAAACCAGAAGCTGTCGTAAAAAATGAGATGTATAAAATTGTCTGGGACTTTCAGATACAAACGGACCAGAAGATCAGATCCAGTATTGATTAACAAGAAGAAAATAACTAGTTATCTGGTGGATTTTGCCGTTCCAATGGAAAAATGAAAACAAGCGAAAAGGTCTGAATAAGAAACTAGAGGAATTTGAGATCTGAAAAAGAATCGAGATTATCTAGACAATAGCAGTGTTGGGATCGGCTAGAATACTGAGAAGAGTTCTGGAGACCTGAAGATAATTGCCATAAGAGAAAAAACAGAAATCAAAACTAGTGATAAACTCTTCAGGAGTATAATAATAATAATGATAATAATAAAACGATACCGACAATATGATAGACGATAGAATGACAATAACTAGGAAACAAAAATGGGGAAAAAGCCAACTCTATGGCCGCTTTAAACGACTAATAAACACCATCTCACACCAGAAAACCTGGACCTGGCTAAGAAAAGGTAACCTTAAGAGAGAAACAGAATCTCTCCTAAAAGCAGCATAAAACAACGCCATAAGGACCAATCATATCAAAGCGGGAATAGACAAGACTCAACAAAATAGCAATTGTAGACTATGCGGAGACAGAGACGAAACGATCAATCACATAATAAGCGAATGCAGTAAATTAGCACAGAAGGAATATAAGATGAGACACGACTGGGTAGGCAAGGTGATCCACTGGGAAATGTGCAAGAAATTTACATTTAACCACACCAACAAATGGTGTATGCACAACCCAGCACTTGTCCTAGAAAATGACACACATAAACTCCTATGGGACTTTGACATACACACGGATCACCTAATCTCGGCCAGAAGACCAGACCTAATAATAATTAACAACAAAAAAAGAGAATTTGCAAAATTGTCGACTTTGCTGTCCCAGCTGACCACAGAATAAAACTGAAAGAATGTGAAAAGAAGGATAAGTACCTCGACCTTGCTAGCGAATTGAAAAATCTGTGGAACATGAAAGTGACGGTTGTACCAATTGTAATTGGATCTTTTGGCACAATATTATTAAAAGGCCTAGAGGACTTTGAAGTTGACGGATGGGTCGAGACTATCCAAATGACACCATTACTGAGAACGGCCAAAATACTAAGAAGAGTCCTGGAGACTTGAGGAGATTTGCTGTTACTCAAGGTCGAGTGAAAAACCATCAGCTAACATATATGTGAAAAAGTCTAAAGGAGTATGTAATAAAAGTAATACTAGAAATGGAATTTGGCATAGAAAAATATGCCATGCTAATAATGAAAAGCAGAAAACGACAAATGACAGAAAAATAGAACTACCAAATCAGGGAAAAAATCAGATCTCACTGAGAAAAGGAATCTTCCAATACTTGGGAAATTGGAAGCGGACATCATTAAAAAAGTGGAGATAAAAGAAAGAATTAAAAAAAGAATACCTGAAAAGAACGAAAAAACTACGTGAAACCAAACTATGTAGCAAAAATCTCATGAAAGGGATAAACGGCATGTGACACAAGGTCAACGAACAAGCGGAGTTTAACAGATTTGAATTTAGAAATATCCTTCAGCAAAACCTGCAACCACACCAAGGGTTGGAGAGCCCAATCTGACCCACTGTTGGAAGGAGATTAATTGGATTCATACCGTTAGCAAGGGCAGTAGCGATATGGGAAAGGCAAACAAGATTGTCCAGGATTCAAACTCGATTCTCTTTAACATTTCCAACAATTGTAACCATTACATTACGAACGCCCCCATTAATTAAGACAGTATAGGTGCATAAATAACCGGGCGGTATAAACTAGATATCTTTTCCAACAATGACCGCAAACTAGATAATCCTTTCCAGAATACCTCACAATGTAAAAGGAAATCACAAAACCGAGGTTAGCAATCGCTATTAACTCCGTGTATAAGCAATTCTAACTATCATATATATATATATATATATATATATATATATATATATATATATATATATATATATTAATAATAAATATATATTAGATATATGTATATTTAATCCATGGAGAATAGTTTGCAACCCTGGGTTTCAGGAGGTTTTTGCAAAACAACATTGCCCAGTTAGCTGGGGCTGTTGTATGCACTGACTGCACCTCTGCAGAGGGGTAAGACCCCACCTAACCAGTGTCCAGAATATGACACTAAACAATCTGATGGTGACGTTCCAGCAGTGCTGGAACTTTGGGGAATGCGGAGTACCCCTTCATTGCCATTGCTCCCAGGTCCACTCTGGCCCGGAGTGGTAGCACCTGATAGGGCCCTATCTTTAGGTTAAATAGAACTAATATCATAATTATGCTAAACTGAATTGTTTGAGTAAACTGAATAGCTTGAAATAGAAATGTTTTTGATAATTAAACCGTACTCACATTTAAACTGCGTGCTCATGCTTAACTGAATTATTTGAAATAGAACTGTTTTTCGACATTAAAACTGTATTTACACTTAACTGAATTGTTATATATAACTGCTTGAATAGTTTGAAATGGAAATGTTTTTGACAATTAAACTGTGTACTCATGCAAAACAGACTTGTTTGAAATGGAACAGATCATTTACATAAAAATGGATTTGGCATTAAATAACCTACAAAGGTTGATATGCCATAAAACCCAATAAATCAAACGAAACCAAACCAGCAAAACAACAATCATCAGGCAGTTTAGATGGAATGAATTGGAACTCGAAAATACGAAAAAATACCGACGAAAAACCGTTAGGATTTCGTTTGTGTGTGGTTGTAAGTGTGTGAGTGTATATGGGTGTGTGCGTATGCGTGTATGTGTTATAGTTACATGTGGATGCGTGTTTTTATGAGGTTAACTCACGCTACGAACGTAGCGCGTTGTGTTTAGTGGAAATGAATGAGGTTCGACACATACCCACAAAGTGATTTAGTGACAACCAACACTGTTATAATATATATATATATATATATATATATATATATATATATATATATATATATGCACTACTTGAACGCTAACTAAACGGCTGGAGAAGAAGCTAGACGGCAATTACACAAGAATGTTGCGAGCAATATTGAACAAGTCCTGGCGGCAACACCCCACAAGGCACCAACTATACGGCCACGAAAACTATCCAAGTTAGACGAACCAGACATGCAGGACACTGCTGGAGAAGCAGGGACGAGCTCATAGGTGATGTACTCCTATGGACTACCGCATATGTCCAAGCAAAAGCAGGACGACCAGCTCGAACATACATACAGCAGCTATGTGAGGATACGGGATGTAGCCCTGAAGACCTACCAGAGGCGATGAATGATTGGGAGAAGTGGCGAGAGAGGGTCAGGGATATCCGTGCTAGCGACACGACATGATGATGATGATGATGATGATACTATTTACCAACCCCTCCGCTCGGGCAGGATATGACACAAGGTCAATTTTTAAGCGGAGTTTAACAGGTTTTGAATTCAGAGTTTTCCTTCTCCTAGACTAGTTGCCTAACCAAGGCTGAAGAACCTAGTCCGTCCTACTATTTACCCATAGCTGGAGGGAGAATAAGGGGGTTCATACCTTTCCCAAGGGTATTTGCCCGAAAGTGAACGTAATAGCGCGACTGGAGTACGAACTCGCGTACTACGATTCCGCAGTTCATCGCTTTAACCATTACACCACGAGGATGATGATGATGATGATATATAATGCCACAGTACACGGTTATCACTATCCCACTTAATGCAAAGATGGTAACTTTAAAAACTTTATTTAACCAAATCCTCAACCGTCTCTCGACTTCCGCCACCTTTTGCTACACATCGCTACACATATACATGAGACAATCTCAAATCTGCCTCTTACATGTATCATCATACACGCACACGAACACACACACGTACACTAACAATCACATATACAACCACACATAACAATACGTAAATATAATCTACACACACACACACACACACACACACACACACAAGAATCATACGCAATTCTAACGTAAAAATTCTTTTGACTGTATCTTTTCGATTTTTTTATTTCTCCTAAATCTTTCCTTTCTGCCTGATGATCGCCATGTAATGACGGCATGAAACCAGTGGTTGCAGATAAGCAATCATGCTATTAAGTATATATAAAAACTACTATATATATATATATATATATACACAGTGTGACAAAAAAAAAACAGAACCCATATATTTTTTACTGAAATTTATAGATTTAATTCTAGCCTTTTCTTTTTTTCAGGATATGAAGTAGATTCTGTGCATGAAAAATTGGGACCATAGTATTCACCAACATGTCCTGGTCTACCAAGGAAAAGACTTAAGAATTATTTTGATTTATTTTTGTAGAAGTAATAAAAACGTTTATGGGTTCGGTTTTTTGGGGTCACCCTTTATTTATATATACATATGTATTTACAAACCTACTATCTACCAGCATTCACGGTTACCATGAAAAAAGAAAAAAACCACCAGGAACAAGAGATAAAAATATCTCGAATCACCGCCCGGGAGAAAAAAGAAAAAATATCAGAGGACAAAAAAAAAAAAAAAGAAAAGGCCCACTTCGTCACACCAGTTGAAAAAAAATCAAGAGATATGCAGTCAATTGGTCAAAAGAAAATTAAAACCCACCGTAAAATGCCGCAATGCTACAATTACAAGAGTGCTCAATACGAGGTAGAGCCAATTACATACGTATATATATATATATATAGTTATCCACAAATAGACTCTTCAGTGTGGCTACGCACGAAAACAATTCAAACTGGGATCGAAACCCGCCTAACTTCACGCTAGACCTGGTACCTAACCACTCAACCATTTCGGTGACATACATCAGCTCAGGAATTATAACGCATTTGTATTAACCTTTGTTTAATTTTTTTTACATTTTTGAGCTATCGGATACCAGAGTGTTCAATTCGTTGGAAGAGTTTGCATTATCCGGGTGGCAGCCGATAATTCTTTCGTCCCAGTGCTCACCCCCAGGAGGGGAGGGTATATATTGTCACCCACAGACAGACTGTTTCGTTGTATCACAACTCTTCAGTGTGGCTAGACAAGCTGAACGCTTCAAGCTGGGATCGAAACCCGCTTAAATTCATGCTAGACTTGGTATCTAACCGCTCAGCCATTTCGACGACATTCGTCAGGTCAGGAATTATAAATCGCATAAACCCTGTATGGAAAATGAAGATTTTCATGTTCACTCTTTTGTACACGTCTATTAAACAGTAAAAATCTGTGCAGAAGAAAATAAAAAGCTACTCCCTTTTTACAGGTGATAATAAAAAGTGTAATCACCCATTCGCCACTTTTCTGATATTGATCTCAGAAAATCAGACTCTAGGGAACCCTTAATCGATTTTGTAGCGAATGAACCTTGACACTTTTTCTTTTTTTTTTCTTTGAATAAATTTTTGTTGTTATTGTTGTTGTTGTTTTTTTTTGTAATTATTTTAGGAGCCTCTTTACCAAACGACAAGTGGGAATAATCATAAAATTTGCAATTGCATAAAATCAAAAGAAAAAGAGGAACTCTTTATTGTTGGGAGGAGAGAAAAGAAAGTCGGAACACTGACAGCCGCCGCCATTATTTTGCACTTGTTTCAAAGTAGAAGAAAAAAATTATTAGATTTCTTTTTTTGAAAATGGCCATGTGGAAAGCGAAATATTCTCGATAAAATGACTTAAAGCTGATTCAAATAAAAGAGTTAAAATCAAATCGAATGTTTCTTTGATTCGGATTTACACAAAATTGATCAAATTAACATATTTGCTGTTATGGGCTTTGAGAATTTTATTTCGTACACATTTAAGCATTTCTTTACAAGTCGTCGTTGATTTACAGAGTGGAATGATAAAATTGTCGCCCTAGAAAAGACGACATGATTCCCTTTCCGTTTAATGAAAACCGGTTTTCTTTTTTTGTTACAGACCATCTACTAGTTGGCCTGTTGTATACAAATCCCAAGAGCGATAGAAGCCTTCTATCATGTCTGAAAGTGACACAATGTTCAACGAGCGAGATCGGAGATGCGCCGCTGTACAACTTATGCTCTCTACCGATCCAAGTTATGACAACAGGACCATTGCCAGCACCCTCAAAATGCAAATCTGGATTGCCACGAATAACAGGGACGTGCCCAGGGTGATGAAAACAAAGTTTCCGGCAACGGTTATGGTCTTTGGTGTGGTTTCAAGTGAGGGCCACATCATGCCACCTCACATCTTCGAAGTCGGCTTGAAAGTCAACACCAAAGTGTACCTGGATGTGCTGAAGAGTGTGGTGATCCTCTGGTGCAATCAGGTGGCCGTTTGCAGACTTTGGGTGTGGCAGCAGGACTCGGCGCCGTCCCAAAAGTCCAAAGAGACCTAGGCTTGGCTTCAGAAAGAGTGCTACGACTTTGTACCCTTCTCTCACTGGCTCCCCTCCTCCTCCGACCTGAACCCGCTGGACTACTTCGTTTGGTCATACGACGAGAACATCACCAACGTGACCTCCCACAACACCAAAGCCAGCCTGATCGCCGCTATCCGACGAGTATTGGCCGAGCTCCCGCCGGCGCTTGTGGAAAAGGCATGGTCTTAGTTCCGGATCCGTATCGAGGCGGTGATTGAGGCTGAAGGCGGCTATATTGAATTGATATCAGCTCTACTACAAAATCAAGTTAGCTGAATAGATTTTTTCAATAAAATAAAGCTGTAGTGTTGTTTTCTTTGGACGACAATTTTATCGTTTCACCCTGTATAACATCACAAAAGTTTACAATTGTATAAGCAGTCAATAGCAGAATGAAAGAATTCGAAATTAACTGATCACCAAAGTTAAGCAACACTCTGCCGACTTAGTATTTAGATGAGAGATGACTGAGGAAGAATTGTTAAAAGACTTGAAAGCTACGTGCCGATAGCGCAAAAATGTAGATAAACGAAAGTTAATAAAAATCCGTTATAATTCCCGATGTATGTCACCGAAATGGCCGAGCGGTTAGATACTAAGTCTGACGTGAAGTTAGGTGGGTTTCGATCCCAGCTTGAATCGTCTTCGTGTCTAACCCCACTGATACAACGAAAGAGTCTGTAGATAACAATACGTATATATATTATAAATAAACAGTAGTTTTTATCCAGGTACACTTTGGTGTTGACTTTCAAGTCGACTTCGAAGATATGAGGTGGCATGATGTGGCCC
Source organism: Sepioteuthis lessoniana (assembly GCA_963585895.1). Taxonomy (NCBI): domain Eukaryota; kingdom Metazoa; phylum Mollusca; class Cephalopoda; order Myopsida; family Loliginidae; genus Sepioteuthis; species Sepioteuthis lessoniana. The sequence continues at coordinate 100,289 of CAUZXS010006430.1, forward strand.
TCACTTGAAACCACACCAAAGACCATAACCGTTGCCGGAAACTTTGTTTTCATCACCCTGGGCACGTCCCTGTTATTCGTGGCAATCCAGATTTGCATTTTGAGGGTGCTGGCAATGGTCCTGTTGTCATAACTTGGATCGGTAGAGAGCATAAGTTGTACAGCGGCGCATCTCCGATCTCGCTCGTTGAACATTGTGTCACTTTCAGACATGATAGAAGGCTCCTATCGCTCTTGGGATTTGTATACAACAGGCCAACTAGTAGATGGTCTGTAACAAAAAAAGAAAACCGGTTTTCATTAAACGGAAAGGGAATCATGTCGTCTTTTCTAGGGCGACAATTTTATCATTCCACCCTGTAAATCAACGACGACTTGTAAAGAAATGCTTAAATGTGTACGAAATAAAATTCTCAAAGCCCATAACAGCAAATATGTTAATTTGATCAATTTTGTGTAAATTCGGTTATTTATTTGCGACCACTGGTTTCATGCCGTCTTTACATGGCATTCATCAGGCAGAAAAGGAAGATTTGGGAGAAATAAAAAAATCGAAAAGAAACAGTCAAAAGAATTTTTACGGAAATAAAGTCGCAAGAAAAAAAGTCACAAAAAAGTCTCACTATTAGTTGGTAGTTTTTATAGCATATCAACTTGTGTGAGTATTCTAAAGCCAAATAAATATGATTTATCAACAAGTAGTTTTTCGATAACTTCATTTTAAAACTAGTTATTAAAACTCAATTGTTTGCCTCCGATTAAATAGATGCAAGTATTGCTGTCTAACACTAATAAGTCAGTTCAATATTAATCATTTCTTCGCGCACAGATAAATGATTACAAGTGTAATATCACGGACGGGCGCTGTCGTCAATCAGTGAAGGTGTTACGAGACTAGCGCGTGCGGGCAGAATGACCAGCAAAGTTAGACGTGATTTTAAAATAATCACAGATGTATCATCACGTGTTTCACTAGTGACATCGAACATTCGAGGATCTTCGATTTGTTCCCCAAAATCTCTATATAAGAAATCAAGTAATGAGATTTTGGGCAGAGTTGAAGGCAGTTGTCAAAACGGCGGCGTTAAAGGTTCCGGAGGCCCCGACCCATCCTACTCCAGTCTGTTACGACCTATCTACAGTGACAGGCGTGTGTCAAATAGCCAGCTCTCACACACACCTCGTCACCACCGAGAGAAAGGGAGAAGAAGGAAATTTTCGAGTTATAGTGATTATAGCTGAATAAAAACGACTGCTATATTTTCTTCTCTTACCTTCGAGTTTGAGTATTTCTTTTTCTGCGGACTTCTTTCTTTACAGCACAAAACATTTGGTCCTATGGTACACAAGTATTCTGTCAGTATAGAGTTTATTTTAAGGCTAACAGAAACAAATAAATGAATTAATATTTCGTTTAATTCTAGCAATTTATTAATAACCATGTGAAAGAATTAATAACAATATACAGTCCACCCTGCGTATAAGGTTGAGTTTAAGGGACTTACCGGCGCTTGAGAAGATATCTGGTATCTTAGGGTTGTCTTTCTGAGAGCTTTTAACGTCCTCGCCTCTCGGAACGTCTGGTGGAATCTGTCTGACTGGATTTTGGATTTTATGCCAAGACTTATGGGCTCATCACGTGATTAGTATATCCAATCACAGAGAGCCTCTCCCCCACTCTCTCCACACACAGGAATTACCATTTTACTAACCCAACACAAGTATTGCTATATTACAAAAGTAATACATTTGATCAACTATTCCTATGGAAGTAAATAAGGCAAATAAATTCGACAGCATGAAGAAAATAGAAAAACAAGCAGGACACATAGCGTAACGGTTATAGGTATTGCTTCCCTAAGCTTCAAAGGAGACAATCATCAGGAGGTTGCAGGTTCAATCCTGATTGCAGGCGAGTAACAATACAGGGATACTTAACACTTGTACCCGATTATGGCTAACGGAATCAGAACAGGTGACCCTCGTGGATTCAATAAAGGACGTAGTTCGAAGTTCCGTGAAGGTTCGCGAGTTCGACAAGCACCTGAGGAAGGCCGGAGAACATATCCTAAACGTTGTGGAAATAAGAATAAAGTTGAAGACAATAGTTCGAAAACCCTTAATGATAAAAATCATCAAGGTTCGTCTCAGAAATTTAGACAACTAGAAAGACAAAGTAATCCAAAAGTAATGAATTTATTACGAAGGAGAGC
>CAUZXS010006430.1:107500-115000 GCA_963585895.1 Sepioteuthis lessoniana
CCACATCTAAGCAAAAAAAGCTTAGTAAATTACCTCTCTGAAACTAGTAGACAAATTCACCTACCTTGGAAGTAGCGTCTCATCAACCGAAAAAGACATCGACACACGACTGACGAAGGCATGGACGGCTATCGATAGGCTCTCAATCATATGGAAATCAGACCTAACCGATGAAATGAAACGTAGTTTCTTCCAGGCAGCAGTTGTGTCGATACTGCTATATGGATGCACTAAATGGACGCTAACTAAACGGTTGCAGAAGAAACTAGACGGAAACTACACAAGAATGTTGAGAGCAGTATTGAACAAGTCCTGGCGACAACACCCCACGAGACACCAACTATACGGACACTTGCCCCCCATCACGAAAACTATACAGGTGCCCGTGGTGTAATGGTTATCGTCACAGGATATGGACACGGCGATACGAGTTCAATTCCTGGACAAGACTGATTGCATTTCACATAGCACTAATACCCTTGGGAAAGGTATGAATCCAATTATTCTCCCTCCAGCTATGGGTAAATAGCAGGGCAGACTGGGTTCTTCAGCCTTGGTGAGGCAACTAGTCTAGGAGAAGGAAAACTCTGAATTCAAACCTGCTAAACTCCGCTTAAAAAATTGACCTTGTGTCATATCCTGCCCGAGCGGAGGGGTTGGGTAAATAGGATCACGAAAACTATACAAGTTAGACGAACCAGACACGCGGGACACTGCTGGAGACAAAGGATTTGGGGGTTGAAGTTTTTATTAGCTAACATTAAAAGTCCAATCAAAAAACATAGTAACAAATCCTTGTTTGCTAAATTTAATAAAAGAAAATCGGTTGCCTACATATACACAACATTATATATATATATATATATATATATATAATACCTATTGAGCCAGAAACTAACTACGTAGGTTTCAACAACCAGATAATCTTTAGATATACTCGTCTTGTTTTAGTTTTTGTTTTTTTGTCTGTTTTTCCTTTTTGGCAAGGCATTGGGGTGCTGCTTGATTATTTTCAAGCCATTCGGATATTTTTGTCTTTTCTGCTTTTTCATTGATCTTCTTTTTTTTTTCTCCAGATATCAGTTTGTGTAATATATCTTATTTACATTTTCCCAATGTTTTTTTATGCCAAGAGAGATATCGAAATAGGTATAAAAAGAGAATTCATGGTAGCATAAGTACGCAGTTTACTTCTTTTTGACCCATAGATAGGACCCTATCAGGAGCTACAACTCCGAGCCAGAGTAGATCTAGAAGCGATGGCAATAAATGAATACTCTGCATTCTCTAAATTTTCAGGATTACTGGAGCCTTACCATCAGATTGTTTAGTATCATATCCGAGACACTCGTGGGGAGAGTCTGACCCCTCTGCAGAGATGTAGTCGGTGTATTCTACAGTCCCAGCCGACTTGGCCAGAGGAGGTGGGTATATATATACTCATACACAATAAAATTCCACCACTATCTTTTTTGTCCCTCCTACCAATTTTTACTGCCTATTTACTCGCTCGCTGACTGAAATATATTTTCCTCATTCTTATTTGATTCCTGCCGAATAATCAAATTAAGTCGAACATAGATAGATTCCACGAGATCAAGTGCCAACTCCAAATCTTCCAACATTTGACACGTTGTTTTTCTCCCCAGACATTCGGTATCGAGACCTTCTTAATCGAACTCACTTGTTAATCATCAGGTGGAAGATCGATTACAAAGTATACAAGAAAAGATAGTGATTGATTTTTATATCTTGGGCCTAAATGCATAGCTGATGGGAACACTTCATCAAGCTATGTTCCATCAACATCTCCAAAGAGAAGATTTTTGCAAGATAAATTTCTATCGAGAGATAATCATATCTATCTATCTATCTATCTATCTACGAGGATCATTAAATAAGTTTCCAGACTATTTTCCTGTTGAGCACTTTTATTGATAGTACACACATGAAACTCTAGTCCCCTTCGAAGTAATCTCCTCCGGCTGCAATGCACTTGTTGTACCATTAAATAAGTTTCCAGACTATTTTCCTGTTGGGCACTTTTATTGATAGTACACACATGAAACTCTAGTCCCCTTCGAAGTAATCTCCTCCGGCTGCAATGCACTTGTTGTACCGTTCCAACAACTTCTGGAAGGACCTATGGAAGCCCTCTTGTGTGAGCGTGTCAGTGACCTTCATCACAGCCTCTTTCATCTCCTCAATTGTCTCATAACGACAGCCTCTGAGCTTAGGGAATAACCAAAAGTCACAGGGAGCAAGGTCTCGACTATAGGAAGGGTGAACAACTGTCTTAATGCCCATTTTGGTCAAATAGTCTGTGACAAGGATGGAGTTGTAGACTGGCGCATTTTCGAGGTGGAAATGCCACTGACCCGATTTCAAGAGTGCTGGCCTCTTCCCAAGGAATCTCTTCCTGAACTCCCTTAAAACCTCAACATAGTAACCCTAACCCAAACCCTGTGGCCAATCAACTCTGGTGTATTGACTTCCTTACTCCTCTCACGCCACTCATCATCCCTCACAGACTCCCTGCCTTCCTTGAATCTCTTATGCCACTCAAAAACTGATGCTCGGTTCATGCAAGATGCCCCCAAAGCAATCTGAAGCATTCCATGCGTTTCTGTAGCATTTTTTCCAAGTTTAAAACACAATTTTATTGCATATTGTTCTTGTAAATTGTCCTCACATCCAGATTGTATTTTAGAAATTCACCAGCTGTGACAATCAGGCTTTAGTAGGGTGTGTTCTAATTCCTGCCGTAGCTGTTTATTTGAACATGAAACCATAGAAATTGATCAGTCATCTCATAAGATGTATAGCAATAACATACTGAATTTTCAAGAGTCTACGACAATTTTAAATGCCTGTAAAAAAAAGTCTGGAAACCTATTGAATGCATCACGTATCTATCTATCTATCTGTTTAAAAAAAACAAGAAATTTAGAAATAAGAGACTTGAGGAGACTTGCTGTCACTCAATCTCCAGTGACAGACCTCTAATGAGTAAACAATAATAATAATAATAATAATAATAATAATAAGAAGAAGAAGAAGAAGAAGAAGAAGAAGAAGAAGAAGAAGAAGAAGAAGAAGAAGAAGAAGAAGAAGAAGAAGAACTCTTTGTTTTAATTTGTTGATGTGTAAAAAATACGTCTCCGTGTGTCTGTATATTATGATAAATGATCGAAATAAAATTACTCTTTCTAATATTTAAAACAATATAGTGAGAAAAAAAAACCTTCCCGGAAGCCAAATGAAATCTATTAAAAAACGAGAAAGCGGCATAATTAAACTATCAGTCTTTTAAATTATTGACGCTGGAATTAAAATCCAAAAGTGACTTGTGGGAAAAATGCTTAAAGATTGATAACAGAAAAAAAAATAACAGCGAGAAATAGTGGCAAGCAGATATAAAGATGTAAGATTACCCCCCCCCCCCACAAACTTGGATAAAGATAAAAAGAGGATAGTTTGAATTATACAAAGTTAATGTATAAATAAATATATATATATTCATTGTCATTCACAGACAGACTGTTTCGTTGTATCACAACTCTTCAGTGTGGCTAGAGATCGAAACCAGCCCAATTTTACGTTAGACTTAGTATCAGACCGCTCGGTTAACAAGCATACCACGTCGGCAAAGGAATTATAAGGTATTATGTAGCAACAGTGGCAGCAGCGTTCGTTTGTTTACATTTTATACCTTATCGGATACCAGAGAGCTCAATTCGTTCGAAGAGCTTTGCATTATGCATGCAGCAGCCGAAAATTCCTTCGTCAGAGTGCTCAACCCCCATAGGGGCTATTACGTTGTATCAGTTTGGAGGTGCCCGTGGTGTAATTGATATCGTCGTAGGAAATGAACACGGCGACACGAGTTCAAATCCTCGACGAGACTGATTGCATTTCACATAGCACTAATACCCTTGGGAAAGGTATGAATCCAATTATTCTCCCTCCAGCTATGGGTAAATAGTAGGACAGACTGGGTTCTTCAGCCTTGGTTAGGCAACTTGTCTAGGAGAAGGAAAACTCTGAATTAAAACCTGTTAAACTCCGCTTAAAAATTGACCTTGTGTCATATCCTGCCCGAGCGGAGGGGTTGGTAAATAGGATTACGTTGTATAAGAAGGTGGAATCTTAATGGAAGGTAGAAAAAAATTATTAAAACCTGCTAACAGGTAAACTTATCCAAGTTAAAAAGATAATTCAAATCTTCAATTATGGCAGATAAATAGCTATTGAAGATTTTCCTCTCAGCTTTATATTTTTTTGGTTTTAAAACTGTATAACCCAAAAAATTTGCACAATGAACTTGGGATTGGAAATAGAAGTAAATCATCAAAGCCGTTGATTTTTGACAAATATTTTTATATCATTTAGCCTAATCATCAGACAGCTTACTGTCATGTCCAGGATACTGCAGAGATGCCCTCAGTGTATTTTACAGCACCAACAGACAGGACTACAAGTTAGCATGCCTTAATACTAAATTCTAAAAAAAAAAAGAGGGATAACTACGGACCTACACTTACCCAAGTAACTCTATAAATAAGTAGATAATTGTTTGGCATAATCCTCTTTTAAAGGAGTATCTTCCAATCATGGAATCGATACGACAACGATGCTCCTGAGTCTACGTAGAAATAAAAAAAAACAATCAAAAGCACACGTTACGACTGGTCCTTACTTACAAAAAAGATATTAGCCATGATTATACGGTAACTTTAGGAAACAAATTTGATAATCCACAGGAGATATCTGAGACACATACTCCGAATGACGAATATGAAAACTTCGTCAGTGACCACATGAAAGCATAACCCAGTCGGCTTGGGCTGCAGAATATACTGACTGCATCTCTTCAGAGGGACAAGATTCCCCACTAAACTATCTGATCGTAAGGCTCCAGTAATACTGGAGCTTTAGAGAATGCGGAGTATTCCTTCATTGTCATCGCTCCCAGATCCACTCAGACCCGGTGCAGTAGCACTTGACTGGGTCCTATTTATGGGTCAAATAGAACTAAACTGGGTACTTATGCGAAACAGAATTGTTTGAAATAGAACTGTTTTTACATATAAACTGCGAACGTATGTGAGACTGAATTGTTTAAATCGAAACTGTTAATAGCGTTTAAAAATGGATTTGGCATTATATAACCAACAATGGTTGATATGCCAAAAAAAAAAAAATCCCAAACCAAACCGAACCAAACCAATCATGAAAACAGCAGCAGAATGCATACCAACTAAAACAAGAGCCAAATGTAAAGTTCCATAGGAGTCACAAGTAGTTAAGAAAAAATGAGATTACGTGAAAATAGCATCTTCACTTAATAAACGAAATCCAACTGGAAACTTATGAAAACCCAGAGAAAACTAGCACATATCAAAAAGAACAATTCAGATACATTCAAGGTCAGATCAATAAAATCAGAAACTTGGTAGAAGATAAACAATCACGAATAGCATGGCAGACAGTAGATAAAGTGAGCGATAAGATGAGCACCTCAAGAGCTAAATTAAAAGCTGCCAGCCACTAAAAAAGAAAAAAGATATGGAAAGAACATTCCAATCTGCTCGGAAACCCCACTGAAGTCACTGATTAACCTATCCAAAAATTATAAATTGCCAACTTGACATCAAACTAAAAGAGCTTACAGAGGAAAAACTTATCATATCATATTTACCAACTCCTCCGTTCGGGCAGGATATGACACAAGGTCAATTTTCAAGCGGAGTTTAACAGGTTTCAATTCAGAGTTTTCCTTCTCCTAGACTAGTTGCCTCACCAAGGCTGAAGAACCAGTCTGCCCTACTATTTATCCATAGCTGGAGGGAGAATAATTGGATTCATACCTTTCCCAAGGGTATTAGTGCTATGTGAAATGCAATCAGTCTCGTCGAGGATTTGAACTCGTGTCACTGTGTCCATTTCCATTGACGATAACCATTAGACCACGGGCACCTCCTTGAAAGAAAAAAAAACAAAAAAAAAAACATATCATATCACTGACAAAAATTAAAATCAGAAAAACTGCATGTCTCGACGAAATGGACAAAAAGCTGCATCCTTCCCTTCCCCCAGAAAGGTGACCTCGTGTTGTATAGCCACATAGTACATATGCAACTATACACATATACGTGCAGAAACATAATGGCAACACAATAAAGACGAGCGGACACAGTTCTTTAGAAAAATACACCTCTCACTTTATTTGAAAGGGTTGTGTGTTAGAGGTGAGTTAGAGACTGAACAAAACTGCAACATATTGACCCCCCAACTCTTCTGGCTATAACAGCATTTCTTTTCCGTTCTCCTGTGCTGCTCAACTGGGAGCCTAGTTCTCATTCCAGCATCTTCTCTCCAACTGATCTGACTTTCTGTCGCACTCGGGTTATATAATTATTTGACATCCACCTGCCTCTTGTGAGCGTCACAATTCACACTCAATTCAACCCGTAGACAATCAAGGTTATCCCCCCCGATATCTTCGACCATATACACCTGTTATTTACACATGTGCTTTTCTTATTTTGACAGCTCGGCCGGAGGCCAATATGTAACATTCGAAATCACTAAGAACTACGGAGACATAACTCTTACTTCTATAGCTGCTAAGGTATATAATGCTCTGCTTTTCAACTTTTTCAAGCCTGAAATTGAAAAAGATTCTTAGTCAGCGTTGGCACTGAGCCATTAATGTCATTCGTTTTAAAATTCTAAACATAATATACTATCTATCCGATAAGATAAAACGGAATTTTTTCCAAGTTGTAGCAGTGTCCATACTGCTCTATGGATACACTTTATGCACGCCCACAAATGTATGTAGAAAAGGTTTGGTGAGAATTACACGAGTATGTTGCGCGCTGTCTTGAAAAAATCCTGGAAGCAGCATCCCCAAAACAGGTGTACGGCCACTCGCCTCTCATCTCACAACCCGATGAACAAGATATGCTGGTTACTGCTGGACAGTAACAAATGAGATAGATAGATAGATAGATAGATAGATAGATAGATAGATAGATAGATAAGAAATAGACTTAGATAGATAGATAGATAGATAGATAGATAGATAGATAGATATTTACAGAAAAAAATTGATAGATAGATTGATAGATAGATAGATATTTACAGGATAAGATAGATAGATAGATAGATATTTACAGAATAAGATAGATAGATAGATAGATAGATAGATAGATAGATATTTACAGAATAAGATAGATAGATAGATAGATAGATAGATAGATATTTACAGAATAAGATAGATAGATAGATAGATGTAAAATGGTCTTATAAGAAATGTGTTAAAAAAGAATAGAGATAGAAAGCTGATGATAAAGAGTCGCGTGTGGAGCCTCAACAACCGCCTCCATCTTAGGTTCCTCGATTGATGGTGGTAATGGTGAGGAGAAAGAGGAGGAAGCAAAAATGATGCAACAATCGATATAAAAAGTAACATCCCCCCCACTCATGGCTGAA
>CAUZXS010006430.1:117500-192500 GCA_963585895.1 Sepioteuthis lessoniana
CCCTCTATGATCTAAAGGTCGTCCCCGACTTTCGCACGGCGTCGGTTATGTTAAATGAATAAAGCAGGAGCTTGAAGAAAACGTCTGGGATATTCATCACAGTAAAGAACAGTGGACTGCGCGGAGCGAGGAAAATAGATTACTACAAGGATGCATCAAATGCCCAACTTTTTCAAAAATTTCAAAGGATTAATTCGTCCTCAATTTAGTTTTATTCCATTTGTATGAATAGGATTTCATGCCAAAAAGTTGCGGAATTTTGCTTCCTTTTAGTATGGCAACCTTGTCATTTTATGTTTATTATATTATGCCATATGAAAGTAAATATGTATTAAAATCCGACAGTATGAAGGTAACAGAAAAAACATAATCCAAATCATCATCATCATCATCATCATGTCGTGCCGCTAGCACGGATATCCCTGACCCTCTCTTGCCACTTTTCCCTATCGTTCACCGCATCAGGCAGGTCTTCAGGGCTACATCCCATATCCTCACATATCTGCTGTGTGTATGTTCTAGCTGGTCGTCCTGCTTTTGCTCGGCCATATGTGGTGGTCCATGGGAGTACATCACTTATGAGCTCGTCTCTGCTTCTCCAGCAGTGTCCTGCGTGTCTGGTTCGTCTAACTTGGATAGTTTTCATGATGGGAGGCAGGTGGGCGTATAGTTGGTGCTTTGTGGGGTGTTGCCGCCAGGACTTATTCAATATTGCTCTCAACATTCTTGTGTAATTGCCGTCAAGCTTCTTCTCCAGTCGTTTTGTTGGCGTCCAAGTGGTGCATCCATACAGTAGTATCGACACGACCGCTGCCTGGTAGAAACTGCGTTTCATTTTATCGGTCAGGTTTGATTTCCATATGATCGATAGCTTATCGATAGTCGTCCATACCTTCGTTAGCCACTTGATAGGTGAATATATTATGATGTAAAGTCGACGTTGACGTTTCGGTTTCAGTAACCATCATCAGGACTTGGATATCAAAACAGTTCACATAGCGATGAATGCTTGCTGAGATGACAGGAGCAAAACAAATACCATATACATTCTCACACGACATTTAACATGGATGACTTCAAAACGATCTATATATATATGAAAACTTACTTTGTTGCGTATTTCTCAATAAACGGGAGGTTTTGTCTCGTTTCTTTGGGAAATCCAACATTTTCAAATATTGTTTCCACATGCCAGACACGTTCTTATGACTTTTGAATTATGGACGCTATGTGCACGTTTATGTATCTTTTCGTTGAATATTTCTCATTTGCTCCTGTCATCTCAGCAAACATCCATCGCTATGTGAACTATTTTGATATTCAAGTCCTGATGATGGTTACTGAAACCGAAACGTTAACGTCGACTTTAATTCCTAATATATTCACCTATCTTATTTAGATTATGTTTTTTCTGCTAACTTCATTATGCCATATATAATTTTTGGCCATATTTAGGAGGATATAAAAAAAACTAAATAGAAATTTATAATTAGTTCCTTTTATGACTTTTTAGATAGATAAACGCATGTAGTTTATAAGCCTGTATCAAAATTCATGAATAGTTGATCCACAATAATTTTAAATAAAATGAAAAACATGGATTTCTACTAAAATTATTTATTATTCATATATATTATTATAAGTTGTCTAAATTTCTGAGACGAAGCTTGTTGATTTTTATCATTAAGGGTCTTTTGGACTATTGTCTTCATATTTATTGTTATTTCTACAACGTTTCGGCCGATATGTCCTCCGGCCTTCTTCAGGTGTTTTTTGTCTAAATTTCTGAGACGAGGCTTGTTGATTTTTATCATTAAGGGTTTTCGGACTATTGTCTTCATCTTTATTGTATGCAGGACACTGCTGGAGAAGCAGGGACGAACTACAGACATGCAGGACACTGCTGAAGAAGCAGGGACGGACTCATAAGAGATGTACTCTTATGGACCCCCACACATGGCCGTGCAAAAGCAGGACGACCAGCACGAACATACATTCAGCAGCTATGTGAGGATACGGGATATTGTCCTGAAGACCTGCCTAGGGCAGTGAACGATAGGGAGGAGTGGCGAGAGAGGGTCAGGGATATCCGTGCTACCAGCGCGATATGATGATGATGATTATTGTTATTTCTACAACGTTTCGGACGATATGTCCTCCGGCCTTCTTTAGGTGTTTGTTGTCTAAATTTCTGAGACGAAGCTTGTTGATTTTTATTATTAAGGGTTTTTGGACTATTGTCTTCATCTTTATTGTTATTTCTACAACGTTTCGGTTGATATGTCCTTCGGCCTTCTTCAGGTGATTGTCGAACTCGGAAACCTTCATGGAACTTCGAACTACGTCCTTTATTGAATCCACGGGGATCGCCTGTTCTGATTCCGTCAGCCCTAACCGGTACAAGTGTTAAGTATTCACGGAATCAGAACATTTTCTTTACCGGAGAGTAAGTATGTGTCCACTCCAAGGACTGTCTTTTCTACTCAGACTCCTAGTGGCAAACCTATGTTTAGACGACATGTAAACATATTTTAACGAAAATATGCTTCCCTGTACACGTCACACATTCTTTTGTAATTTTCACATGGTTTGCACTTCTCAGCCACCAAAAATTTCATGACACGACTCTGTTCAACCCAGGATCAATCTGTTTGATTTGCCGCCTTTTTTTTTAATAACCTCCAAAGAAATATTTTTACGAGATTGAAATATCTTTTGTTATGAACCATTTAGAAACAATGCGGAGTTTATATCTATAGGAAAAAAATTCTAAAAAAAACATTTTTCTTTTTTCAAAATATTTTCCTTACTTATTAAATAAAACTAGGATACACACATGCATATATATATATATATATATATATATATATATATATATATATATATATATATATAATTAAATAAATCACATCCTAAATAAAACGATTTTATTTAATCAAACATATATATACATATACGTATATATATATATATATGTGTGTGTGTGTTTGATTGAATAAAATCGAATTCTTGTTGTTTTGGAGCTTTTTATTTTTTCTTTTAAGAGTTCTTATGTCTTCTTTATTTTACAAACTTAAAATTTGTTAATGGTTTCTCCAAAGGAGCTATTTGTGGTATACGAAATACCTTTTGGTTTTTAGCTGAACCATTAGCAAGGTAATTTATACGCTATTTGTAAATTAAAGTTGTTTAGTATTTAAACTGAATTATCATTTCATTTTTGTTTTTATTACTAAATTGAAGCAAGTTTTTATCACCAAGGTGATGCTCAGAGGTAGAGGTAGTTTATTTTTAGATATTTTTATTACGTGAAACAGAATAATTTGTTCTATCTTTTTTAATATGGATTGTTCTATCTATTTTAAACATTTTAGAATATTATCACGAGTCTCGAAGTTAATTCTGTTAATAGTGGGTTGTCGAAACTTTTTATACATGTATGACGCTTCTAGGATTTTTAATTTTTTTTATTATTGTCTGTATGGAGTACTTTTGCATTATTAATTAAATTATTTTTATATGTTGTATTAAGACAGTTCCGTTTTTTTTATGTAGACATATGAAATTAGAATCAGAAAAGGGGCAGAGTGAGCCTCCTTGATAATTTTGTCGTGGTATAACCAATGTAACTTTTTTTTTTGTCGGGGATGCATTCACCTGATGAACATTTCATTTGATAAATGACATCGTTTTTTTTCCATAATCTTTGCGGGAGGGGAAGAATTATTATTTACAACTAAATTTAATGTTTTAATTTTTCTTATTGTAAATTATAAATCTTATTTTATTATCATTGTCTGTAGGGGATATATATATTTATGTATTATGTCTTTGAGTATTTTTTCATCAAATCTAAAGTTTGGATGCATTTAATTACGATAAAATAAATTGATATGATTATAATTATTTTGGATAACATAACTTTTTTCATTTATTTTATTCTTATTGTTCAATAATTAAGTTAATTTGTTCGTCTGCAAAGTAGTTCAGCAATCCGTTGTTAATAAGGGTTTGTTAGATATTTTTAATTCAATATATATACATATATACCGGCTAATTGGCCTAGTGGGTAGAATGCTCGCCAATAGTTAGGGAGACATTGGTTCAATCCCAGGTCACGTCATACCAAAGACTTTAAAAATGGTACTTGATGCCTCCTTGCTTAACCCTCAGCAATATAAGGTACGTATCAAGGATAAATTGGAGCAATCCAGGGAAATTAGTAGTGCCATCCCCTACACCTCGGTGTAGTAGCTATTGAAAAAGAAACCTTCTGATCACCCTCGACTATGGTCGCCAAATTTACTTTTACTTATATACATATATATATATATGTCATCAAGTCATGCTGCCAGCATGGATTTTTTTCTCTCTCACTCTCACGCGCGCCATTCGTCCTTATCACCCACCGCTAACAGCTTTGTACTGAAACAGGATATATATATATATATATATATTACTTTTTTAAATGAATATGATCTTAATATGAGCTCAAAATCGACCGGCAGAGTTTGTTAAAAGCTACCCGTTGACACATTACACAAGCGTCATCCAGTTCCCTTGAGGGGAAGAACACGATAATCCTTATAAGTAATTAGCGAAAAAGTATAAAGGTAATCGCCGAATACAAGAGTATATACAGTATTCATCTCTTCTTGCCCCTACCATAACCATGGGTACAATTGTAGAGCAGACTAAGCTGTTTACCTTTCGGACAGCAAACGGTCTTTGAGATAAACACTGAATTAAAACCAGGAGTTGTCTGTTTTAAAATTGGCCTTTTAAAAAAATCTGCATAAGCCCCGATTGATCAAGAAACAAAAATACAAACACAAAAATTGCAACTTCTCAAATACAAAATTTAACTCTTTCTTAAGTACGAAAACGAGTTGATTTCTTATATATATATATATATATATATATATATATATATATATATATATATATGTATGTATAATGAATACCTCACAGATTCAAAATACCGCTCCGGAACATTGAATAAACTGAAGGACGATGAGGAAGGAGGTATATCAGATAAAAATTCTCGAACCTGATTTTTCACTAAATTTAACACATTTAAGGAATGAAAACCAGTTGATTTCTCACAGATAAATAGATAGATAGATAGATTTTAAAATAGTTAAGTCCACGAAGAGATTAGTATGTTTTTAATTTATTTGTTTTGTTCTGACATACGTGTATGTTTTCAACTTGTTGCTTTCGTCAGGGAAAATATATGGTACAAGGCCTTGTTAATGGGGTACTCAATGAGACTTGAACTCACTCTTGTTTGCAGTTTGAATGATTTTCAGTTGGTTATGTATTTATATAGAGGTCCTTCTCTCTTTTTCTTAGAGTGTATTTAAAAATCACTCCAACACACACACACACATTCACACAACGACAAAACCATATCAAATATCAAAGAGGGGTAAAGCAGACTAAGGTAAATACACTCAAAGAAAAAGAGAAGAGGACCTCTATATAAACACGCTACCAACTGAAAATCATTCAAACTGCAAACGCAAGTTCAAGTCCAATTGAGTACCCCATTAACAAGGTCTTGTGCCATATATGTTCTCTGACGAAAGCAGCAAGCTGGAAACATATACGTATGTAAGAATAAAATAAATAAATTAATAGATTTAAAAAATGCAAATCTCTTCGTGGACTTACCTATTTTAAAAATATTTTTATTCTCTCTTTAGACCTACAACAATATATATATATATATATATATATATATATATATATTTACTAACTTACTAACTATCAGAACTTACGGTGTAAGAGAAAAAGAAAAAAACCTCCAGAATTCGGAGATAACAATATATCACGAATCACTGTCCGGGGAAAAAAGAAAAAAGTTATTGGGGGAAAAAAAAAGAAAAGGCCAACCTTGTCACACCAATTGAAAAAAATAAAGAGATTCGCAATCAGTTGGTCAAAAGAACAAAAACCCACCGTAAAATGCTGGAAAGCTACAATTACAAAGAGTGCTCAATACTTGGTAGAGCAAAATTTTTGTACCTATATATATGTGTGTGTATATTGTCATCCATACACAGACTATTTTGTTGCATCATAATTCATCAGTATTTCTGGAAACGGGAGTTGCTTTAAGATGAGATCGAAACCTAGCTGACTTTATGGATATCTTGCCGCTGAGCTATCAGTTACCTCAGCTCAAGCAAAGGAATTTTTACTTATATGGATTATTTTACTTTATTTACATATATGCTTAACGGCTCAATTCATTAGAAGAGTTTTGCATTACGCGATTGGCAATCGATAATTCCTCCCCCAGAGTACCCAACCCCCCGCCTACAGTGGGATGGGGAGCAAATGAATTGACATCGACAGACAGGATATTTCATTGTATCACAATATATCTCACAGATTCAAAATACCGCTTCGGAACATAAAATAAACTGAAGTCCGATGGTGGAGGGAGGAGAGATAATATATATATATATGTATATATATAACTGACGAAAGATGATGATGGATGTCATTAGAATCTCAGTTTATCCAACTATACGTTTATGTAATGTTTTTTGCAATTTAAAAAACTTTTTAAAAAACTTTAAAAAAACATTCTTTACATTTGCAGAAACCCCTGATGGATGATAAATGTAATTAGATTCTAAGTTTAATGCAAGTATGATATATATATATATATATATATATATATATATATATATATATATATATATATATATATATATATATATGTATATTCTTTCTCTATCTTCTATCTCGCAACAATGCCACAATCATTTAGCAGGTGCATAACAAGTTCAAAATAGCGAAGGGTTTTGTTTGGTTTGGTTTTATGCCACAGCAACCATTGTAGATTAATAATGCCAAATCCATTTTATACATATAAACAGTTCTATTTTAAACAATTCAGTTTAGTATAAGTATAGTTTTTTGTTTACACGCAATTAAATGTCAAAACTGTTCTGTTTCAAATAATTCAGTTAAGCAGAAGTTCACAGTTTTAATGTCAAAAACAGTTCTATTTAAAACAATTCACATAAGCATAATTACAGTTTAGTTCTATTTGACCCATAGATTGGACCCTATCAGGTGCTATCACTCCGAGACAGAGTGGACCAGGGAGCGATGGCAATGAAGGGGTACACTACATTCCCCAAAGCTCCAGCATTACTGGAGCCTCACTGTCAGATTGTTTAGTGTCATATCTTGGACACTCGTTGGGGGGTCTTACCCCTCTGCAGAGAAGCACTCAGTGTATTCTACAGCCCCAGTTGACTGACAAAATTGCGAAGGATATACAAATTCCAAATACTTTCAAGAAAATCCAAAACTTCTACTACTGTCCTTTTACACGAATTTCCTTGACTCTCATCCGCTCTCTCTCTCTCTCTCTCTCTCTCTCTCTCTCTCTCTATCTATCTATCTATCTATCACTATCTGCATCCATTTTCCATTGGTCTTTGCTGGTCCTCTAGACGTCATCGAGTATCTGCGTTGAAGAATATAAATCTTCGTGGGTCTGTCCACACTGGTGTGTCCATGTATAGTAGTCCATGAAAGAACGTCGCTTATGACATCGTCCTTGCTTCTCCAGCTGTGCCCAGCATGTCTTTTCTCAGCATGTCTTCTTATTTGGATGGTTTGTAAGATGGGAGCCTAGTGGCCATACAGCTGCTGGTTTATGGTGTTCTGATTACAGGATTTAATTTGACATAAAAGAGTGTCACCAAAACAATCAGCACCTACCACCTCATACGTGTTTCGAAGTAACCTACCGTAGAGCAGGCAACTTAAAAAGGTTGCAATATTCTTTCAATGATTATATATATATATATACTTGTTCTTCTTCCAAATCTTTAAATAAATGCATACGGCTCGTCATAGTTTTTACAATTTTAAATTGCTCCTTCTTTTGAAGATGGTTCAAGACGGAACCGAAAGTATCTGGGAAAAATATGGCGTCTTTTTTAATCCATTCTATCCTGATATCAGGCGACTCATTCAAAACTTTGAACGGATCACTAATAGAATAAGAAGAACCTGAGCTACTGTCTAATGTAATCAGATATGTATAAAAGAGAAAATACTGCGTACTGGCTCCTTGCAAAGTGGTAGAATGTTCTCTAATTGTTCAGCAGATCGAGGTTCAATCTCAGGTCGAGTGATACCAAAGACTCAAAAAATAACTGATGCCCCATGCTTAACACTCAGCATTATAAGGTACGGATCAAGGGTAAAGTGGAGCAATCCAGGGAAAGGATTTCAACCCTTCCCCTACATCTCGATTTTGTAGCTATAGAAAAGGAGCCTTCACCTTCAGGTCGCCCTCGAATACGGTCGTCAACTTTACTTTTAGATATATATACTCAGTATTTTCTCTTTTAAACATGTCTGATTATATATATATACATATATATACACGCAGTATTTACTTTTTTAAATATGCTTGTTATATATATATATATATATATATATATATAATCATGCCTGTAAAAGATAAGAAATGATATTTTCGCATATCTTAACTTTCTTTCTGGTAGGTAGAAAACACTCTACATTAAAGATATTTTGTTTGTCCGTCTGGCTTTGATATATATATATATATATATATATATATATATATATATATATATGTGTGTGTGTGTGTGTGTGTGTGTGTGTGTGTGTGTGTGTGTGTGTGTGTAACTGAAGAAATATAATTTTCAACAATAGATTAAAGTAAAAATGGGTACAAATAAAAGAAAAGTTTAAAGAAAGAGAAGCGTTATTTAAGACCGAAAAGCTTAGGGCCAAAAGGAGCTGAAATAAAATAAATTTTGACTAGAAAAAAAAAAAAAGAAATTACAGAGACAATTTAGCTGAAATTGAAAATACGAAAAGTAAAATTCAGTGGAAAAAGCACCAATATTTTTCTTTTAAAAAAAATTTAAACAAAAGAAAAGAAAAGAAAAGAAAAAATAAAGGAAATTTCCACATCCGCCATATTGTTTGTTAGCCGTCTTCCATAGCCTGAAGCGTTGTGCAGTCTTTTAGCTTACTTCCGTTCTATAAAACAGGCCAAGATGCACCAAGAGGCCAAGACGCCCTCAAGGTCTTGCTGGTCGGTAAGCGCTATTTGATGAGGTTGAACACTAATACTGACACAGAATTCATTTCGGCTTTGAGGATAAACAGAAAATAAGAGTAATAAGAAGTTTCAAGCTTGTAAGGACGAGGGCTGGCTAAGTAGTGAACACTCGTTCTTAGCTGTCGGCTTTCGATTCGAAGTTTGAGAAGTCACTCAAGTTGAAATGCAAAGAAGGATGAGCCAGAAAGATGCTAGTCAAAATTCATTTGCTCTCCCATTTACAGAAATGTCAACAAAAAGGTCAGATAGCCGAGAAAATCTACAGGTGACTTAAACAAATATTAAATGTTAAAAATGAAAATGACAATCCTAACTTTTGTTTGCATCGTATGAAATGTCATATTCGTGACGATATATGATTTGGTTTAACTAACATCCGTTTAATAAGTAGGCTTCATACGCTATTATATACACACACACACACACACATATATATATATATGTGTGTGTGTGTGTGTGTGTGTGTGTGCGTAGGGGAAGTTCCAGTGGTGTAGTGGCTAGCGTGTTGGACTGCGAACCGTAGTGAGTTCGGACTCCAGTCGCGCTATTACGTTCACAATCAGACTAATACCCTTTGGAGGAAAGGTTTGAACCCACTCATCTCTCGAGCTGCTGGTCTGGTTAAATAGTACCACTAGCGTTCTTCTACAAAGATGGTTTCGGCATTAAATATCCCACCAAGGTTGATATGCAATTAAGAAAAAACTGCCCAGGCAATGTGTTATAATTAAACATATGCTGTATGTAATATTTCCAAAGATTCCTGAACATCGACAGTCCCTTTCTTCCTGATTTTCAATTTCTCTAGTAATTTCTCATTAGTAATGATAATTTTATTTTCTGATCAGAGTTAAATTCTTTCAGGAAAGTCTTCGATGGTTGTGTGGTTGTTTGGATTTTATGGTATATCAACCTTTGTAGGTTACTTAATACCAAGTTCATTTTTATATAAATGGATAGTTCTATTTCAAAGAATTCAAACTTAGCATAAGTACAGTTTACATGTCAAAACAGTTCTATTTCAAGTAATTCAGTAGACAGTTTAGTTCTATTTAACCCATAGATAGAACCCTGTCAAGTGCTACCACCCCGGGTCAGAATGGACCTGGAAGCGATGGCAATGAAAGGGTACCCCGCATTCCCCAAAGCTCCTGCATTACGGGAACATCACTATAAGATTGTGTAGTGTCATATCCAGGACACCAGTGGGGGAGAGGGGTCATACCCCACTGAAGAGATGTAGTCGGTGTATTCTACAGACTCCGCCCAGTCGACTGGGCAAAGAGGTCTTTGTGGTGTAGTGGCTAATGTGATAGACTACGACATCGTAGTTAATGAGTTGAAACTTTACTCGTACTATTACTTTTGGACTAGTACCCTTGGTTTTGGTTTTGTTTTGTTTGGTTTTGGTTTTGTTTGGTTTGGTTTTAGTTTGGTTTGGTTTGGTTTGATGCCATATCAACCACTGTAGGTTAATTAATGCCAAATCCAGTTTATTCAAATGTAGATATATATGATTTGTATACATAAGTCAAGAAATTTGAATAGTTCCAAGTATTGCTATGTATCACTGACATCAGTCATATATCTACACACAGTTAAATGATCAAACAATTCTATTTCAAACAATTCAATTTGGCGTTATTCAACAAAGTTAAATGGTTTCAAGTATTGCTATGTATCACTAATAATTCAATTAAACATCAATCATTACACACGTAGAAATCACTACTCTAACGTACAGAATAAACAACAAGAACAACAGTTACCGGTTCAAAAGCCCCGGCTGGCAGACAAAAAGTAAAATGCGCAGTAATACGATACCGAACCTGTAACATATTAAGCAAGACAGTGTATACACACACTAATATATCCATTCAATGGACCAGCAACCCATCGCTGTCCAGAGAATAGACTTTGCCACTTGAGAGCAATGGAATGCCCCAATGTCCATATAATCACGCCTCAAGACGTAGCATTGCTTCTTTCCGCAAACGAGTATTTACTCACTGTTAACGAGCACTACGAACGAATTTCAACAACACACAGTTAGACGATCGAACAGTTCTTTTTCAAACAATTCAATCTAATACAAGTCATTTGTTTGCACTCAGTTTAAATGGTCAAACAGTTCTATTTCAAACAATTCAATTTAGCGTTAGTAAAAAAAAAATGGTTCTAAGTATTGATATGTATCGCTAACAATCCAATTAAACATCAGTTATTTGTTTACACACAGTTAAATGATCAAACAGTTCTATATCTAACAAATCTATTTAACGTAAGTCATTATTTTGCACTCAGTTAGAATGTCAAACAATTCTATTTGATCCATTGATTGGACCCTATGAGATGCTACCACTCCCAGTCATAGTGGACCAGTGAATGAATGTCATATTCAGGACCCTTGTTAGGGGAGTCTTTTCTGCAGAGATGCAGTCAGTATATTCTACAGCCCCGGCCAATTGGGCTGAATACCCATTGGAAAGGTATGAACCCCTTTATTCTACCAGCTATGGGATGAATAATATACTGTTCTTCTACGAATATAGAATGGTATCAAATAGCCTATGAAAGTTGATATGCCATTTCGCAAAGAAATCAGATCAAACTAATATATGGTATATGATCTGTGGATAATACTAAACTACGTCGTGCGGTAAGACAAGTTCTGGAGCGTGACGTCATTTTTTGGGGATCATTATTCCTATCTCAACCGGGCCATTAGCCTAATGAGTGTTTCCCAATGGTCCGGGAAACCAGGGTCCAATCCCAGATCGAGTCCTACCTAAGACTAAAAAAAAAAGGGTACTTGGTGCGGCCTTGCTTAATAGTAAGCATTATAAGGTAATGATCAAGGGTAAAGTGGAGCAATCCAGGGAATGGAGTAGTGTCCCCCCTTACACCTCGATGTAGTAGCTATCAAAAAGGGAGTCTTCGAGTGAACCTCGACTAAGATCGCTATCTTAACTTAATTTTATTCTGACTACGAATGTTCATACCGATTAGGGCTTCACCCATTGCTCAAGATCTATCTATCTCCTTCGTTATGAAGACATTTTTAAAGCAGAGTACAGCTGGTTGGAATTCAGAGTTATCGATCTCCTAGACTGTCTTACTAAACCTATATAACCCAGTCCACTTTACAATTTACTTATGCCTTGAGAGAGAACAATTAGATTCTGTGCTTTTCCCAAAGCCTTTTGCGCAAAATAAGATACAAACAGCTTCGTCTAATATTTCAACTTGGGTCGTCAGTTCTATTTCCTGTGAGGATAACCGTTACGCTAAGCGCTCATGTGTCTATCAATTAATTGATTAATTAATGGATTAAATCTCTGCGCCTGTTTGATTACAACCGAATTATTGAAAAACAGAACATTTTAGCATGAACTTTTCTATGATAAGGTGCCCCTAAATTTGCCCAGCGTTGAAACGGAATAGGGAACGTTATGGGTACTTTTTTGAGGATCCCAACTTGAAAAATCTTCTCATCTTAAAACAGCCACAATTATTTCCCTTGTCTTTCACTCTTTCCAAATCCAATCAAGAGCCAAAGCATTTCTGGGGAAATCTATGTATCAGTCTATCTATCGATCTGTCTGTCTGTCTGTCTCGTCCCTGTGGAGCAGTAGCTATTGTTCGAACTCTACTTGTTCTATTACACTTACTTTCAGACTAATGCCCTTGAAAAATGTATCAAGCAAATTATTCTTCGAGCTATAGGTCAGATAATATCTCTGATCTTCTTCGACATGGACAGCTATGGCATTAAATAACCCATGAAGGTTGATATGCGATTAAACACAGAAAATCAAGACAGAAAACAATTTTTATGGACAACTCAGTCGGTCGGAGCAGCAGAATACACCGACTACACTTTTGCAGGGGCATGGGTAAGACCACTACCCCAACGACTGTCCTTGATATGAAACTAAATAATCTGATGGTGAGGTTCTAGTAATGCTGGAGCTTTGGGAAATGCAGAGTATTCCTTCATTGACATCGCTCCCAGGTCCACTCTGGCATGAAGCGGTAGCATCTGATAGGGTCCTATCAATGGGTCAAATAAAACTGTTTGACTTTGAAACTGAATGCAATTAAATGACTTATAAGAAATAGAACTGTTTGATTATTTGGTTTGGTTTAGTTTCTTTGTTTAATGGTATATCAACCTTTGTAGGTTATTTAATGCCAAAGCCATTCTCCGAGAAGAACAGTAGTGGTACTATTTAACCCATAGCTGGAAGGATAAGGGGGTTTATACCTTTCCCAATGGTATTTGCCCGAAAGTGAACGTATTAGCGCGACATTGATTATTAACGGTGTGTAAATTTAACTGTGTGTAAATATGACTGATGTTTAATTGAATTGTCCGAAATAGATAGTAATACTTGGAACCATTTAATTTTGACTTATCCTCAATCGAATTCTTAGAAATAGAACTGTTTGATCATTTAACTGTGTTTATCTACAAAATGTGTTTACAAATCATATATTTAATATATATGTAAAAACAGGATTTGGCATTAAATAACCCACAACGGTTGATATGCTATAAAACTAAAGTAACGCCAACCAAACTATCAATAGCGTGCAAGGAAAAGAGTTCAAACTCATTTAAAAAGGAAATTACCTACAAAACATGTATCTATATCTATTTAACTGTGTGCAAATAAATGACCGATGCTAAATTATTATTGTTACATCACAATACATGACTTTTATTTACTACTGATATTTTAGGTAGCTTTGGGGGCGGCGGTCTACTGGGGGTGGAGGGGAGAATTCGTTTTTGTTGGGTTTTTTTTTTTTTTTCTTTCCTTTTTCCATTTCTGAGGGGGGGGGCTGTGGTAGCATTCTAGGCTTTTCTTCTAAGCTACTGTTAGGGCTTTCTTTACGAATTTTTAAATTATTCGATAGAAGATATTCAAAAACATTCTGCCTCGTTCGCTGACATGTGGATAGGCTTAATATCAAATTGGCTTTATAGTAGAGTAAGCGTGCCTTTACATTTAAAACGCATAGTTTAAGCATTATTTCACAAACAAAATACAGCATAACATTTTGTAAAATTCAGCATTTTAAATTCGAATTAAAGACATACTGACCAATATTGACATATTTCTTCCACTTGGCTCCTGAGTTCAAATGCTCTTCTTCGTTTGGACTTTTATTTACTACTGATATTTTAGGTAGCTTTGGGGGCGGCGGTCTACTGGGGGTGGAGGGGAGAATTCGTTTTTGTTGGGTTTTTTTTTTTTTCTTTCCTTTTTCCCTTTCTCAGGGGGGGGGCTGTGGTAGCATTCTAGGCTTTTCTTCTAAGCTACTGTTAGGGCTTTCTTTACGAATTTTTAAATTATTCCATAGAAGATATTCAAAAACATTCTGCCTTGTTCGCTGACATGTGTTTATTTCCTGTTGATTACTTACAGGAAGGCACGAGGCCTTAAGTTTTGGGGGAAGGGGAAGGGTGCGGTCTTGTATTAACTACGTTTTAACTAAGGGGACCTAGCTAGCCACATTCGCCGACCCATTCAACAATACAATATATAGTCATTCATCCGTCGCCATGCGCGCTGCTACCACCAAAATACCACATTTGCTCTATGAAGAAAGACCTACTTAAAACCCCGGAAGTGATGCATGATTTTATTTACAAATTGTGATTTTTTACAAATGAATTCATATGATGGGGATGGGAGAAAAACCCCGAAATATATACAAAAACAAAGAAACAAAGGAAAAATCCCCCGTTTGGTTGCCCTCCCATCCCCCCGTCTATAAAATTGGAGGCCGACTGTTTTCCGGGGCGAAAGAACCGGAAAAAAGTCGGACCTGCCCTAGGTGGGACTGGGATCCTAATCTATAAGGGGAAAAAGAAAACAAAGGGTCGGGGACGGTGTGGGTCGATACAAGTTGGTAATATGATTTTTTTACATATGAGTGTTCAAGATCTTCAGTAAAAGCGGGCTGGGATATGGGTTGAGGTCGAAAAATAATGGGGATGGGGAAGATCTTGAATACTGATGACTAGATGACGGGGACAATGACTGACAACATACTGCTAACTAGGTTGCAAGGGGAAAACTTTGCCTACTTACCGGGGGTGGGGTCCCGAAGGACCCGTACCGTAGACGCCATGAGCGGGCAGAGGAGGGAAGGATGACTCCAACGTTGCCCCCTTTCGTACGACCAGGCTCGCTGCATTTACCCACCTTCTGTTGAATGTTATGCGATCCAAGCGTTTTCTATCGCATCTGATTTTGACCCTCAGCTGATGCCGAAAATACAAAACCAGATCGCGATGAGAAAAGTTTGCATCGTCATACAATCCCTTCTTTCGCGTGATCCAAATCACCATTCGAGCTACAGCCAGGATCGCGAGAAACACCACACGCTTCTCACCCTGAAACGGAGGAAGAACGTTGTCCACGACGTAACCAACGTCGAGCAGCACGAGCTGCTTGGGTTCGATGCGAGCCGTCCACTCCCCGACGTGATCCCAAAACGGGCGGACTCGTTCGCAGTAGTAGAAGGCGTGCTCAGCCGTTTCTTCTAATCCACTGCTGCAGCGAGGACAATCAGGCATGTCTGCTAGGCCCGCCTTGTAGTTCAAGCCGAGAAGGGGTAACGCATTCCGTACAAGTCGCCAGGTGAGCGAGAACTCGGAGTTGTTCAAGAAGCTCGATCCTGGCGCCCAATTCCAGTGAGAGCGGATCTCCTCCGCCGTCCAACCTCGCCGCTCGCCAAGAGGATCAGAAGCGGAACCCACCACTAACTCCCGATATAGCTCTTTCCGAGGCCGTGAAAGGTCACTGGACCCAAGAAGGTTACGAAGGGCCTTTCGGCACTCGCTAAAAAACAGTGCTTCGCCCATAGGCCTACGTCGACCTTCAGCCTTTGGGTCTGACTTGAGGCGAGGAAAAGTCCGACTCGCCTTTCGTCTCCACACTGAGTCCCCTGTCAAGGACCGGCCGAGGTATGCAAGTCTTTCAGCAAGCCAGTGGCTCTCCAGATCAGGCATACCCAGACCCCCGTTGCGTGTACGTTGGATACAGACCTGCCTACGGACCATCGGCCTTGCGCCTCCCCAGAGCAATCTGGAGAGGGATTGTTGCAGTGCCAACCGACGTGCCTTAGGCAGAGGAAGTACAGCCAATCGGTAAAGGATCAGAGGGAAGACGTACGTGGCGCACGCCTCCGCCCTGCCCTTTAAGGACAACCTCCTTGAAAGCCAGATTCCCACCTGAGCATTCACCTTGGTTTGTACTTCCGACCAATTTCGCTCCAGTTGGAGGTCGGGCCCGAACCACACCCCGAGGATGCGGATGGGTCCGTCACTCCAGCGGAAGGGCCCTGGAAGAGTATTGCTACCCCTCCAAGCACCAAGCCGCAAACCTTCGCTTTTGTCAAAATTGACCTTGGCTCCTGCGATCCGCTCGTACTCGACAACCGCCTCTTTCACAGCCTTTATATCCAGACGGCGGGATACAAAGACTGTGATGTCATCAGCGAACGCGGAAACCCTTGCCGCATGGCTGCTAACAAAAGGTATACCGCGCAGGGACGGACTTGTCCCCTCATCCCTAAGCCTGCGCAGGAGGGGCTCCAACGCGAGGACATAGAGAAGAGGAGACAACGGGCAGCCCTGCCGCACCGAACGCTCGATCGCGAATACCCTCGAACGCCTTCCGTTCACCTGCACCACTGCCTGAGGGTTGTGGTACATCATGCTAATCCATCTGCGGAACTCCGGTTTGAATCCGGCAGTCTCCAAAACAGACGCCAAAAACCGATGGTCAACCCTATCGAAGGCCTTGGACTGATCTAAGCTGATCAGCGCGGCTTCTGTGTCGTCTTCTATCCCCTCTAGGACCTCGCGAATCAAGTGCAGATTGTCCTGGATCGATCTTCCCTTCACAGCAAAGGTCTGTTCAGGGCCGATCAGATCACTGATGACACGCTGTAAACGATTCGCCAAGACCCGGGCCAAAATCTTTAACTCTGTGTTAAGCAGAGTTATGGGCCTGTAGTCATCTAAACCCTCCCAAACATGCCTGCCACCTTTCTTCAGCAATGTGATCACGCCCTTGGTAACGCTACCAGGGATGGCTCCCTGGGCGAACCAATGGTTGAACACATCCGTCAGAATAGGCACAAACATGTGCGACATCCTCAAGTACACTTCGTAGGGCAAACCATCTAGTCCCGGCGACTTGTTCAGGCCGACCTGCTTCAACGCATCACGGACTTCGCATTCAGTAACCACACCCTCGCAGCTAGCCGCTTCAGCCACCCGGAGGCGGGGGAAGTCGGCAAGATAGCTACGAAACTCCCGGATCGGGAGATCAGGGCAGCGGGCAAAGCGATCCCGAAAGTGCGCCCGAAAGGCATCACGTATCTCACGACTCGAATGCAGCAGTTGCCCGTCCGCGGTCTTGACAGACGCGACGTACCGATCGGGGAACCTTCGCACTTCTTCCTCACGCGCAGTCGCGTTCGATTTCACAGCTTCGTAGAGAACTCTATTTAACCTAGATCTAACTACGTATCCCTTGTAGCTCTCGCTATTCTCACGCTCAAGGTCCCTCCTAGCTAGTTCTACACCTAGGGAGTCCCCCCCCAGCCACCGCCCGGGAAAGTCTATCGTCTATAGACTTCGCCTCCTTGGCCTTATCTAGTTTGAGCTGTTGACCGTATTTGGTGGCGAAGTCTCTAATCCTATATTTGAGAGAAGCCCACCACCTATTCCCGGTAACCGCCCCCACTAACGCCCGCTGAATTAGGGATTCCAGCCGGTCCCGGAAGTCCCGTATCTCCAGTAAGGAGGTATTGAACTTCCAGTAACCGGCCAGACTAGGCCTATTTGCTAACCGTAGACTGACTCTAACAAGTTTATGGTCAGTCCACGCTATCAAGTGGAACGTGGGACAACTAACAAAGTCAATGTCAGCTCGTCTCACTAACACTCTGTCCAAGTAGGAACCTACTTTGGCAGAGGGCGAACTATCTAGCCACGTCCACATCTCCCGCCCTTGGTGATCAAGACGAAACCTGTCGACGTGACCGTGACGAGTCACGAAGCCGACAAGGCTGCTCTCACACCTTCCCGCACTACTAGCTCCCCGACCGACCTTATCTATCTTGGGATCAAGGATCGCATTCCAATCACCCATTAAGACTAGCCGCTTCGTATCGTCCAGGAACGGCGCCAACCGACGAAAAAAGGAAACCCTCTCCACAACGATATTGGGCGCATAAACCGCAACCAGACGAAACTTGAAACTTTTCACGGCAACATCGGCCACAACCAGCCGGCCCCCGTCACCTGCAAAAACAACGTCAACATCAGCATCAAGGCTGCGTCCAACTAGCAAGGAGACCCCAGCGCTGACGTGGCTGCCGTATGCTGAGAAAACGTTAAAGTCGTTTTCCAGCACCCGACAGTCAGCGTCGCAAGTGAAGTGGGTCTCCTGCACTGCAGCAACATCTACGCAGAGGTTCTTGAGTTCACCAAGCAAGCGCGCACACTTGCTTGAATCCCTCAGTCCCCTCACATTCAAACTGGCAACATTTAAAGCCATCAATCCGACTTACCTTACTCATCGTCGACTACGGGCCGGAAATCCTTGGGTGTGAGGATGCCGACAGCCTGACGCAGGGAACCGGTACCGAGTTCAGTCGTCACTCGGTTGTCCCTGGTGATTCCGCCGACATCTATGGGGAACTTCAGCTTTAGGGCCCTATAAAGAGACGGGTGAACCAAAATCGGGACCCTACCCGAACAATATGTAAGACATTTTTTGAGGGAGGAGTGCTCCAACTCCGCCAGCTTTATGCCCGTATCAGTCTGACAGACCGTACTCAAGAACTTCCATACGCCCTTGGTACGGTCGCCAGCTGACCGGACAAAAGTGGTCACCATGGCTGCACTCCTGAAATTTGCGGGATTTGATACGTTTAAATTTTTTACTTTTTCCAGGCTGAGCAACGGCTTTAGTGCCTTCCGGAGCTGGAAGTCCCCAACTGCCTCCAGCTCCGCAGAGCACAAAGCCGCTGCCCGCTGTATCTGTCCGATGGATAGTTCATTGTGGTTTGTTTTCTTTGGGGGGTCAGTTTTTCTTTTTGGTGAAATGATTGCTGGGAAAAGTTCCTGAGATGAAAAGTCTGCTGGGCTGAGTGAGGGAAGGGATGGGGTTCGGGCTAGGCCCGAGGGTTGTGCCCTTTCAGCAGACTGAGATCTGGGGAGTGGGATTTTGTAGGGGCGGTGATATTTTTTAAAAAGTTCATGTTGGGGTGAGAGAGAGTCCATTTGTTGGGGAGGAGGCTGTAAGGTGATTTTTGGAGGTGGAAACGGCGGTGGAGGTAGTGTAGGTGGCGGTGAAGGTACTGGTGGAGATGGGAGAGGTATTTGTGGTTGAGAGGAGGGGCCTGCCTCCGGTTGGTTTTTTTCGGGGCACATTTTTTTTGCTGCCCCTTCCCCACTGTCCCTTCTCCTCTTCAGATTGGTCGATGTTTCCATATCTTCGATGATTTGTTTAATTTTCTTTTTAGTTTTTTTTTGGTGATGGTGCTGTTGTTGTTGCTGGTTTCTTTGGTGTCATTGTTGCTGGTGCTGCCGGTGATTCTGTTGATGTTGTTGTGATTGCTGCTGCTGTTGCCCGTGGTTTTGTTGGTGTTTTTGCTGCTGCTGCTGCCGGTGGTTCTGTTGTTGTTGTTGTTGTTGTTGTTCTTGCTGCTGCTGCTGTCGGAGATTTTGCTGCTGCTGCTGCCGATGGTTCCGGTGTTGTTTTTGCTGCTGCTGCTGCTGCTGGGGCCCTGGTTTGTTTTTGAGGAGGGGATGAAGTTGGACTTTTTTCCCCTTGTTTAGGGGATCCCCTCCTCTTTTTGGTCACTTCAGTCCAGCCCTCCTGGTTGTTTTTGGGCTGGACCTGACCCGGGCCCTTGGCCTCCGCTTCTTTGGTGATGGTGATGGTGGTGGCCGCTACGTCTGTTGTTGTTGTTGTTGTTGTTGACGCCTTGTTATCAGGTCGCTGGGGGCAAAACTTAGCGATGTGTCCGATTTGTTTGCACCCCCAGCACCTGGGGCGTCTCCCTTCCACCATCACCATCATCTGCCGATCCCCGCATATCAGTGTTTCGGGGATGGCTTTGAAGCCATCCCTTGACAGGCACAGCCGGAAGGCATAATCCCCGTAGGCTGTCCCGGCCGAGGATCTGAGGAGGTTAAATTCCTCGACGTGGCCAAAGGCACTTAGATACGCCGCGAGGACCTCCCCAGTGATGATGGCCGGGACATTACATACCGTGACGCGAAGCCTACGGGTGCCTTTATACTCCGGCTGTAGCCTGAAGTGTTTTGTAATGATGTCCGATTCAGCTGTTTTTGCCGCTTGTTTTTCTGTAGGAAGGAGGACATCCCATGTCGCGAAACTTTTACGGCAAAAGTATTGGCATGGGATGCCTGCCTTCCTCAGCAGCTCCTCAAAAACTTCTTTTGTTAGCCCCACTAGCCTTTTTGTTTTGAGGTCGGAAACGACCAGCGAGAGGACTCTAGGCGTGATCTTGTCTGCGATTTCCGGGATGGGCAGTATTTCGTTGCCTTTGAAATACTTGGCAAATCTGCCCACCCGGTCCTTTTCATATTCATCTGGTCCTCTCTGCTGGCCTTTCCAGGCTGTGGGGCTTTGTTGGGCCGGCTGAATCGGACTGTCTTGTGAGACTTGGGTATCGTCGGGGATCGGCAGCGAAGGCCAATTTGATCCTATTAGGCTTGCTGTGGTCTTTGTAGGGGTTGCCGTTTCACCCTCCATGGCTGGGGTAGAATTAGCAGCCAAGGAGGGTAAAGGAACTAAAGCCTCCACCTGTTGCAAGTATGGAGGGGGGTTCTACTGTTTAAACAAAAGACAAAAAAATAATTAAACACAAAAACAGTGAAAAAAAGCCACAAAAACACGTAGAACCCCTGAAAAAATAAGAAACGACAAAACAAATAAAGAATAAAGACACAAAAATAATAAAGTCCGACGACAAAAATACAAGTCGGATAACAAAAACAAGAGATTTAACAAGTGTCACAAATAAAGAATTCTCGGTAAGACTTTAAAAAAAAAAAAAAAATTAAAAAAATTCAAACAGAAAAAAACAAAGTCTTACCGAGATAACCAATTTAACAATCCGAGTAACGTAGGTAATAACAAAAATTTGACTTCAAGTGAACGAGCAAGTCTGACTGCTTGTGGCTTGTGTCCTTGTTCGCTGACATGTGTTTATTTCCTGTTAATTACTTACAGGAAGGCACGAGGCCTTAAGTTTTGGGGGGAAGGGGAAGGGTGCGGTCTTGCATTAACTACGTTTTAACTAAGGGGACCTAGCTAGCCACATTCGCCGACCCATTCAACAATACAATATATAGTCATTCATCCGTCGCCATGCGCGCTGCTACCACCAAAATACCACATTTGCTCTATGAAGAAAGACCTACTTAAAACCCCGGAAGTGATGCATGATTTTATTTACAAATTGTGATTTTTTACAAATGAATTCATATGATGGGGATGGGAGAAAAACCCCGAAATATATACAAAAACAAAGAAACAAAGGAAAAATCCCCCGTTTGGTTGCCCTCCCATCCCCCCGTCTATAAAATTGGAGGCCGACTGTTTTCCGGGCGAAAGAACCGGAAACAAGTCGGACCTGCCCTAGGTGGGACTGGGATCCTAATCTATAGGGGGGAAAAGAAAATAAAGGGTCGGAGACGGTGTGGGTCGATACAAGTTGGTAATATGATTTTTATACATATGAATGTTCAAGATCTTCAGTAAAAGCGGGCTGGGATATGGGTTGAGGTCGAAAAATAAGGGGGATGGGGAAGATCTTGAATACTGATGACTAGATGACGGGGACAATGACTGACAACATACTGCTAACTAGGTTACAAGGGGAAAACTTTGCCTACTTACCGGGGGTGGGGTCCCGAAGGACCCGTACCGTAGACGCCATGAGCGGGCAGAGGAGGGAAGGATGACTCCAACGTTGCCCCCTTTCGTACGACCAGGCTCGCTGCATTTACCCACCTTCTGTTGAATGTTATGCGATCCAAGCGTTTTCTATCACATCTGATTTTGACCCTCAGCTGATGCCGAAAATACAAAACCAGATCGCGATGAGAAAAGTTTGCATCGTCATACAATCCCTTCTTTCGCGTGATCCAAATCACCATTCGAGCTACAGC
This sequence comes from Sepioteuthis lessoniana, assembly GCA_963585895.1. NCBI lineage: Eukaryota > Metazoa > Mollusca > Cephalopoda > Myopsida > Loliginidae > Sepioteuthis > Sepioteuthis lessoniana. Next base: position 139,868 of record CAUZXS010006430.1, read on the forward strand.
CAGGATCGCGAGAAACACCACACGCTTCTCACCCTGAAACGGAGGAAGAACGTTGTCCACGACGTAACCAACGTCGAGCAGCACGAGCTGCTTGGGTTCGATGCGAGCCGTCCACTCCCCGACGTGATCCCAAAACGGGCGGACTCGCTCGCAGTAGTAGAAGGCGTGCTCAGCCGTTTCCTCTAATCCACTGCTGCAGCGAGGACAATCAGGCATGTCTGCTAGGCCCGCTTTGTAGTTCAAGCCGAGAAGGGGTAACGCATTCCGTACAAGTCGCCAGGTGAGCGAGAACTCGGAGTTGTTCAAGAAGCTCGATCCTGGCGCCCAATTCCAGTGAGAGCGGATCTCCTCCGCCGTCCAGCCTCGCCGCTCGCTAAGAGGATCAGAAGCGGAACCCACCACTAACTCCCGATATAGCTCTTTCCGAGGCCGTGAAAGGTCACTGGACCCAAGAAGGTTACGAAGGGCCTTTCGGCACTCGCTAAAAAACAGTGCTTCGCCCATAGGCCTACGTCGACCTTCAGCCTTTGGGTCTGACTTGAGGCGAGGAAAAGTCCGACTCGCCTTTCGTCTCCACACTGAGTCCCCTGTCAAGGACCGGCCGAGGTATGCAAGTCTTTCAGCAAGCCAGTGGCTCTCCAGATCAGGCATACCCAGACCCCCGTTGCGTGTACGTTGGATACAGACCTGCCTACGGACCATCGGCCTTGCACCTCCCCAGAGCAATCTGGAGAGGGATTGTTGCAGTGCCAACCGACGTGCCTTAGGCAGAGGAAGTACAGCCAATCGGTAAAGGATCAGAGGGAAGACGTACGTGGCGCACGCCTCCGCCCTGCCCTTTAAGGACAACCTCCTTGAAAGCCAGATTCCCACCTGAGCATTCACCTTGGTTTGTACTTCCGACCAATTTCGCTCCAGTTGGAGGTCGGGCCCGAACCACACCCCGAGGATGCGGATGGGTCCGTCACTCCAGCGGAAGGGCCCTGGAAGAGTATTGCTACCCCTCCAAGCACCAAGCCGCAAACCTTCGCTTTTGTCAAAATTGACCTTGGCTCCTGCGATCCGCTCGTACTCGACAACCGCCTCTTTCACAGCCTTTATATCCAGACGGCGGGATACAAAGACTGTGATGTCATCAGCGAACGCGGAAACCCTTGCCGCAAGGCTGCTAACAAAAGGTATACCGCGCAGGGACGGACTTGTCCCCTCATCCCTAAGCCTGCGCAGGAGGGGCTCCAACGCGAGGACATAGAGAAGAGGAGACAACGGGCAGCCCTGCCGCACCGAACGCTCGATCGCGAATACCCTCGAACGCCTTCCGTTCACCTGCACCACTGCCTGAGGGTTGTGGTACATCATGCTAATCCATCTGCGGAACTCCGGTTTGAATCCGGCAGTCTCCAAAACAGACGCCAAAAACCGATGGTCAACCCTATCGAAGGCCTTGGACTGATCTAAACTGATCAGCGCGGCTTCTGTGTCGTCTTCTATCCCCTCTAGGACCTCGCGAATCAAGTGCAGATTGTCCTGGATCGATCTTCCCTTCACAGCAAAGGTCTGTTCAGGGCCGATCAGATCACTGATGACACGCTGTAAACGATTCGCCAAGACCCGGGCCAAAATCTTTAACTCTGTGTTAAGCAGAGTTATGGGCCTGTAGTCATCTAAACCCTCCCAAACATGCCTGCCACCTTTCTTCAGCAATGTGATCACGCCCTTGGTAACGCTACCAGGGATGGCTCCCTGGGCGAACCAATGGTTGAACACATCCGTCAGAATAGGCACAAACATGTGCGACATCCTCAAGTACACTTCGTAGGGCAAACCATCTAGTCCCGGCGACTTGTTCAGGCCGACCTGCTTCAACGCATCACGGACTTCGCATTCAGTAACCACACCCTCGCAGCCAGCCGCTTCAGCCACCCGGAGGCGGGGGAAGTCGGAAAAATAGCTACGAAACTCCCGGATCGGGAGATCAGGGCAGCGGGCAAAGCGATCCCGAAAGTGCGCCCGAAAGGCATCACGTATCTCACGACTCGAATGCAGCAGTCGCCCGTCCGCGGTCTTGACAGACGCGACGTACCGATCGGGGAACCTTCGCACTTCTTCCTCACGCGCAGTCGCGTTCGATTTCACAGCTTCGTAGAGAACTCTATTTAACCTAGATCTAACTACGTATCCCTTGTAGCGCTCGCTATTCTCACGCTCAAGGTCCCTCCTAGCTAGTTCTACACCTAGGGAGTCCCCCCCAGCCACCGCCCGGGAAAGTCTATCGTCTATAGACTTCGCCTCCTTGGCCTTATCTAGTTTGAGCTGTTGACCGTATTTGGTGGCGAAGTCTCTAATCCTATATTTGAGAGAAGCCCACCACCTATTCCCGGTAACCGCCCCCACTAACGCCCGCTGAATTAGGGATTCCAGCCGGTCCCGGAAGTCCCGTATCTCCAGTAAGGAGGTATTGAACTTCCAGTAGCCGGCCAGACCAGGCCTATTGGCTAACCGTAGACTGACTCTAACAAGTTTATGGTCAGTCCACGCTATCAAGTGGAACGTGGGACAACTAACAAAGTCAATGTCAGCTCGTCTCACTAACACTCTGTCCAAGTAGGAACCTACTTTGGCAGAGGGCGAACTATCTAGCCACGTCCACATCTCCCGCCCTTGGTGATCAAGTCGAAACCTGTCGACGAGACCGTGACGAGTCACGAAGCCGACAAGGCTGCTCTCACACCTTCCCGCACTACTAGCTCCCCGACCGACCTTATCTATCTTGGGATCAAGGATCGCATTCCAATCACCCATTAAGACTAGCCGCTTCGTATCGTCCAGGAACGGCGCCAACCGACGAAAAAAGGAAACCCTCTCCACAACGATATTGGGCGCATAAACCGCAACCAGACGAAACTTGAAACTTTTCACGGCAACATCGGCCACAACCAGCCGGCCCCCGTCACCTGCAAAAACAACGTCAACATCAGCATCAAGGCTGCGTCCAACTAGCAAGGAGACCCCAGCGCTGACGTGGCTGCCGTATGCTGAGAAAACGTTAAAGTCGTTTTCCAGCACCCGACAGTCAGCGTCGCAAGTGAAGTTGGTCTCCTGCACTGCAGCAACATCTACGCAGAGGTTCTTGAGTTCACCAAGCAAACGCGCACACTTGCTTGAATCCCTCAGTCCCCTCACATTCAAACTGGCAACGTTTAAAGCCATCAATCCGACTTACCTTACTCATCGTCGACTACGGGCCGGAAATCCTTGGGTGTGAGGATGCCGACAGCCTGACGCAGGGAACCTGTACCGAGTTCAGTCGTCACTCGGTTGTCCCTGGTGATTCCGCCGACATCTATGGGGAACTTCAGCTTTAGGGCCCTATAAAGAGACGGGTGAACCAAAATCGGGACCCTGCCCGAACAATATGTAAGACATTTTTTGAGGGAGGAGTGCTCCAACTCCGCCAGCTTTATGCCCGTATCAGTCTGACAGACCGTACTCAAGAACTTCCATACGCCCTTGGTACGGTCGCCAGCTGACCGGACAAAAGTGGTCACCATGGCTGCACTCCTGAAATTCGCGGGATTGGATACATTCATGTTTTTAACTTTTTCTAAGCTGAACAACGGCTTTAGTGCCTTCCGGAGCTGGAAGTCCCCAACTGCCTCCAGCTCCGCAGAGCACAAAGCCGCTGCCCGCTGTATCTGTCCGATGGATAGTTCCTTGTAGTTTGTTTTCTTAGGAGGGTCAGTTTTTCTTTTTGGGGAAATTATTGCTGGGAAAAGTTCTTGAGATGATAAGTCTGCTGGGCTGAGTGAGGGAAGGGATGGGGTTCGAGCTAGGCCCGAGGGTTGTGCCCTTTCAGCAGACTGAGATCTGGGGAGTGGGATTTTGTATGGGCGGTGATATTTTTTGAAAAGCAGTTCATGTTGGGGTGAAAGAGAGTCCATTTGTTGGGGAGGAGACTGTAGAGTTATTTTTGGAGGTGGAAACAGTGGTGGAGGTAGTGTAGGTGGCGGTGAAGGTACTGGTGGAGATGGGAGGGGTATTTGTGGTTGAGAGGAGGGGCCTGCCTCAGATTGGTTTTTTTCGGGGCACATTTTTTTTGCTGCCCCTTCCCCACTGTCCCTTCTCCTCTTCAGATTGGTCGACGTTTCCATTTCTTCGATGATTTGTTTGTTTTTCTTTTTCGTCTTTTTTGGTGATAGTGCTGTTGTTGTTGGTTTCTTGGGTGTTATTGTCGCTGGTGCTGCTGATGATTCTGTTGTTGTTGTTGTTGTTGTAATTGCTGCTGCTGTTGCCCGTGGTTTTGTTGGTGTTTTTGCTGCTGATGATGCCGGTGGTTCTGTTGTTGTTGTTGTTGTTGTTCTTACTGCTGCTGCTGTTGTTGCTGTCGGATATTTTGCTGCTGCTGCTGCCGATGGTTCCGGTGTTGTTTTTGCTGCTGCTGCTGCTGCTGCTGGGGCCCTGGTTTGTTTTTGAGGAGGGGATGAAGTTGGACTTTTTTCCCCTTGTTTAGGGGATCCCCTCCTCTTTTTGGTCACTTCAGTCCAGCCCTCCTGGTTGTTTTTGGGCTGGACCTGACCCGGGCCCTTGGCCTCCGCTTCTTTGGTGATGGTGGTGGCCGCTACGTCTGTTGTTGTTGTTGTTGTTGACGCCTTGTTATCAGGTCGCTGGGGGCAAAACTTAGCGATGTGTCCGATTTGTTTGCACCCCCAGCACCTGGGGGTGCAAATTAATAATTAAACACAAAAACAGTGAAAAAAAGCCACAAAAACACGTAGAACCCCTGAAAAAATAAGAAACGACAAAACAAATAAAGAATAAAGACACAGAAATAATAAAGTCCGACGACAAAAACACAAGTCGGATAACAAAAACAAGAGATTTAACAAGTGTCACAAATAAAGAATTCTCGGTAAGACTTAAAAAAAAAAAAATAAAAAAATTCAAACAGAAAAAAACAAAGTCTTACCGAGATAACCAATTTAACAATCCGAGTAACGTAGGAAATAACAAAAATTTGACTTCAAGTGAACGAGCAAGTCTGACTGCTTGTGGCTTGTGTCCTTGTTCGCTGACATGTGGATAGGCTTAATATCAAATTGGCTTTATAGTAGAGTAAGCGTGCCTTTACATTTAAAACGCATAGTTTAAGCATTATTTCACAAACAAAATACAGCATAACATTTTGTAAAATTCAGCATTTTAAATTCGAATTAAAGACATACTGACCAATATTGACATATTTCTTCCACTTGGCTCCTGAGTTCAAATGCTCTTCTTCGTTTGGACTACCCAAATGGGTCCTGGACGTGAGTCTGACGACTTTTCGCTCAGGATCGACAGTTCGATCGGGGAACTACTGCTGCTCCTCTATAAGAGTGGCTTCTATAGAAGAGAATAAAACAGCCATCGAAAGATAACCATGACCCACACTCAAACCACTTATACAAACCGCATCGCTCTTCGCGCGGGTAAAAAAGGTGCGCGTCCTGCTGAGGTTGGAGCCCTGGCCTCGGTGTTCGAAAAATCAGCTACAGAGCTCAAACAATCAAAACTACTAAAATGCAAGCAAACACTACAAATAGCCACATTTAACGTAAGAACCTTAAATAGAATAGGACAACTCCCAGAGCTAATCGCATCGGCCGAAGAACATAATATAGAAATAATATGCATACAAGAACACAGATACACGCACACAGAAGATATCAAATATCACGAAACTGGCAATGGATGGTCGCTCGCCACTATATCCGCATGGAAAAACTCTGTCAACGCCGCAGTAGAAGGGGTAGGATTGCTTATAGGACCTAGAGCACTAAAAACGCTTAATAGCATAGAGAAAATACAACCTAGAATGATGGTAGCTACATTTAACGGAAACCCCAGAGCAACAATCGTCTCATGCTACAGCCCCACCAATGTTAGTGAAGAAAATGAAATAGTCACCTTCTACGATGAGTTATCCTCATTAGTGCGTAGCATCCCGAAACACAACATGTTAGTCATTGGCGGAGACATGAATGCACAAATCGGGAAAAACGGAAACAACAAATACAGCCTCCACAACACGTCAAATAGGAATGGGCAACATCTAACAGATTTCATGATAGAAAATAGATTAGCATGCATCAATACAAACTACCAAAAAAGAGAGGGCAAACTATGGACATACACGTACGCAAACAATACTAAAGCTCAGATAGACTACGTCCTTATAAACAAGAAATGGAAGAATAGTGCATTGAATTGCGAGGCATACTCCTCTTTTGAGGGTGTGTCCACCGATCACCGAATAGTCACGGCGAAAATACGGTTAAGCCTACGAAAAAACGACAAACGAACAGCGACCACCAAACAATATGACTGGGCCCTATTAAACAACAAAGATGTAAGAGATAAATACGTATTAGAATTAAGAAACAGATTCGAAACACTACAAGAAAAGACGGAAAAAAGTACACCAAACGACGAATACGAAAATTTCGTCAATGCACACCTTGAGGCAGCAGCAAAATACATTCCAACAAAAATTAAAACTAAATATAGAGTCCCATGGGAAACTTTAGCGGTGAGAGAAAAACGTGCACTAGTGAAAACAGCCTCCAAAAACTATCGAAAAAACCCAACAAACACAAATGCCTTAAAACTAAAAACGGCACAATATCAATTAGCAGGCATATATATAAAGGAACAGACAGAATACATTCAAAATCAGATAGATAAGATTAGAGACTCGGTGGAAGATAGACAATCTAGAATTGCCTGGCAAACAATAAACGAAGTGAGCAGAAGAAAGAACACAGCCAAAGCAAAACTTAAAGCAGCAAACCAACAAGAAAGAATAAAACTGTGGAAACAGCACTTCGAAAACTTACTTGGAAACCCACCAAAAATAACGCCTGAACCAATCACCAGAATAATTAGCAAACAATTAGACATTAAACTTGGACCGTTCACACAAGAAGAACTCGACTCGGTTCTCAGAAAAATTAAAAATAGGAAAGCTGCAGGACTGGACGAAATTCCCCCGGAAGTATGGAAGACCAGACAATTCGACGACATACTGCTCCGACACTGCAACGCAGTATACAATCAAAATACGATAGATAGATGGACGAAGGGATGCATACTCCCCTTCCCTAAAAAGGGGGACCTCGGATTAGCCAAAAACTACCGAGGCATAACACTTACATCCATAGCTGCCAAAATCTACAATGCCCTACTACGAAACCGAATAGAACCCAAAATCGACAACATACTTAGAAAAAACCAAAATGGCTTCCGAAGAAATAGATCCACGACCTCACAAATATTAACCATCCGCAGAATCCTTGAAGGTGTACGGGCAAAGAACCTACAAGCGACATTAATATTTGTCGACTTTACCAAGGCTTTCGACTCCATTCACAGAGGAAAGATGGAACAAATCCTACTAGCGTACGGCATACCTAATGAAACCGTAGCGGCAATAACGATTCTCTATAGAAACACTAAAGTAAAAGTACGATCACCAGATGGAGACACAGAATACTTCGACATAGTAGCAGGAGTACTACAAGGAGACACGCTGGCTCCGTATCTCTTTATCATTTGTCTAGACTACGTACTTAGAACATCGATTGACAAAATCAAAGAGAATGGCTTCGAGCTGACGAAGAAAAGAAGCAGAAGATACCCCGCAACAACAATTACCGACGCCGACTACGCCGATGACATAGCGATACTGGCAAATACACCTGACCAAGCCGAAACACTTCTGCATAGCTTGGAACGAGCAGCAGCAAGCATAGGCCTCCATGTTAATGCACACAAAACGGAATATATGTGCTATAACCAAACGGGGGACATCTCCACTCTAGAAGGAACCCCACTTAAACTAGTAGACAAATTCACGTACCTAGGAAGCAGCGTCGAATCAACCGAAAAGGACATCGAAACGAGGTTAACGAAAGCATGGACAGCTATCAATAGGCTATCGACTATATGGAAATCAGACCTAACCGATAAAATGAAACGCAGTTTCTTCCAGGCAGCGGTCACATCGATACTGCTATATGGATGCACTACATGGACGCTAACAAAACGGCTGGAGAAGAAACTAGATGGCAATTACACAAGAATGCTGCGTGCAATCCTCAACAAGTCCTGGCAGCAACACCCCACAAGACACCAACTGTACGGCCACCTGCCCCCTATCACGAAAACTATTCAAGTTAGGCGAACCAGAGATGCAGGACATTGCTGGAGAAGCAGAGATGAACTCATAAGAGATGTACTCTTATGGATCCCCACACACGGCCGCGCAAAAGCAGGACGACCAGCACGAACGTACATTCAGCAGCTATGTGAGGATACAGGTTGTTGTCCTGAAGACCTGCCTAGGGCGATGAACGATAGGGAGGAGTGGCGAGAGAGGGTCAGGGATATCCGTGCTGCCAGCACGATATGATGATGACAATACATGAAGCCATTCAACTGCGCGTAAAAAATGAACCATGGCTCATTGAAAAATGTTATCAACAAAATGTGTTTACATATCATATATTTAAAATGTATGTATAAAAAGGATTTGATATCAAATAACCTGCAATGGTTGATGTCATAAATCCAACTAGCGTATTTTTCATCGGAAATTATTTACATTTCTCATAAAAAGGATAAGACCTCGGAGAATTGAAATCGTTAAAAGGATTTTGAAAATCACCACCTCTTGGTCCGAACTGTAAAATGAAAAACGAATTAAGATTTTATCATCTTTTTTAAATTTGGATTTTCTTCTAGAAAAAAAAAGCACTTTGTGGAAATAATTTTTTCTAAAGTTTATTACCTTTTACAGTATTTAAATTTTTTAGAATTTTCTAAAAAGAAACTAATCTGCCGGGGGACATATATATGCTACGGATTTGCACAATGTTTTATGGAGATCAATATCTAAATAAAAATAAACAAATAAAATGAATGAATCTATTGACTGATTAAAAAAAATATATTACTGGACATATTTCTTTTATATTTAATGTTATTCCCCTCTCCCGGGCAACGTGAAGTAGCCCCTCTTTTTAAAAAAAAATTTTAAAAAAATAAAAAAATTTAATGTTATTCCCCTCTCCCGAGCAACGCGAAGTAGCCCCTCTTTTTAAAAAAAATTTTTTTTAAATAAAAAAATTTAATGTTATTCCTCTCTCCCGGGCAACGCAAAGTAGCCCTCTTTTTAAAAAAAAATTTTTTTAAATAAAAAAAATTAATGTTATTCCCCTCTCCCGGGCAACGCGAAGTAGCCCCTCTAAGTGAAACTTATGAATCGTTTATTTGTTGACTGCGGACAACTGAGTCCGTGGAAGACGAAACAAAAAAAAAAAAAAGAGATGGTGTATTATAATATAATATAGAATGTATGTCCAAACAATAGAAAGGTTTATAAACTACAAAGATTTTCCTAATATGGCGCTGGGACCTTTTGCATAAACTTAATTCCATAACATTCGCTTACTATCACTGACACCTCAAATAATGCCAGAATTTATAATGGAAAATCTTTCTCGGGGGCTTTCGTTGTCGTTTGGAAATTACTTGAGGGATGTTTGTCGTTATGGCTTTTCTCTTTGGAGAGACGAGTTCGATAGAGTGAAAGAAAGCAGTGAGTCAGGCATTTTCAAAAGCCTTTACATCACCGAGAACAATACGCCATGAAAATATTCCAGCACATATAACTGTTAATAGATACATCAGCCTTTACGTGATTTGGCTTGGACAGTATTACCTAGTCTCACGCATTCCTTATTTTGTTGTGCGACATCTCTTATGAGAAACAAGACGAGATCCAGATAAAAGCAGCTCTGATTGATTGCATATGGTTCAATCAAATGCGAATGATTTTTTATCAACAGACAGGACCCTAAAAGGTACTACCACCTGAGTTAAAGTTGACCTGGGAGTAATGGCATTACTCTAAACTAAACTGGGACTCCGGTTTTGGAGATTTGGAACCTCAGTATCAGATATAGTTTTGTGTCATACCCAGGGTATTCATTTGGGTGGGGTCTTATTTCTCTACAGGGGGTACTACGTATTCTTAGTTCCGTTGAGAGCAGGACCGACAATTTTGCTAGTTGTTTTGTTTTGTTTTTCATTTTTTGTTTTTTTCTTTCTTTTTTTTTTTTTCAAATAGAAAGTGAAAGAAAAATCTACAGAAAAATATTCTGGATTGAATCTTTAAATATAATTAAATATTTTTTTTTAGGATGAGCCAAATAATTCCTGAAATTTTAGTCATACGTCGAGCTAAAAATCGTAGAGCATTTGTGTAATATCGTGGTAAGGAAATGGTACACAGTGAAATAGAGTTAATTATTTATTAACTCAAGTGGAACAGTTCGACTAGTATTATAAGTCTCGCGCTGTTGGTATTACGTCCGAAGTTTGTCTTACTACTGACCGACGTCCTTTCTGAGCTATCTCTCTCTGCTTTTCTTTCTGCTTCAGAGACACATCTTTTATACTTCAACGATCCCGGAAGTCACAGGGTACGAGCCACTATTCAACAATTAGCAAGATGGACAAACGGATATCCAATGAAGTACAGGGTACGATAAAAGTACCCCTCATGTTTTAAGCAACACAAAGCAGCATCGATTTTTGATATCCAGAACAGCATCATTCCGACGTAAAAGGAAATGAGCAGAAAGAGCTCTCAGTGTAGCAATTACAGATACACTAATTAAAAAAAAAACCCTTTCAACAGTAAATTCACAGTATGCACAGGTCCCAGCTAGGATCATAACTAATCGAACCTGAAAAAAGAAATTGAGATATTAGCTTGAAGTAGCTACCATTGCCACAGACTAGGTTCTTCAGCCTTGGTTAGGCAACTAGTCTAGGAGAAGGAAAACTCTGAATTCAAACCTGTTAAACTCCGCTTAAAAATTGACCTTGTCTCATATCCTGCCCGAGCGGAGGGGTTGGTAAATAGTAGGGGTGTCCTCGTGGTGTAATGGTTAAAGCGATGAACTGCGGAATCGTAGTACGCGAGTTCGTACTCCAGTCGCGCTATTATGTTCACTTTCGGGCAAATACCCTTGGGAAAGGTATGAACCCCCTTATTCTCCCTCCAGCTATGGGTAAATAGTAGGAGGGACTAGGTTCTTCAGCCTTGTTGAGGCAACTAGTCTAGGAGAAGGAAAACTCTGAATTCAAACCTGTTAAACTCCGCTTAAAAATTGACCTTGTGTCATATCCTGCCCGAGCGGAGGGGTTGGTAAATAGTACCATTGCCACTTGCCTAAGTTCAATTACACCACAGAAGTGACAGTTTAAAATGTGATAAGTATTTCTATCACACCTTGTATAAGATTTCCACAGATTTTGAATCTCTCTCTTTCTTTTTCTTTCCTTCTCTCTCTTTCACATCAACCTCTCTCTCTGTCTCTTTCTCTCTCTCTCTCTCTATATATATATATATATATTCCACACGCACTCACGAGAAGTAATTGATAAGTTTGTCGACTAATGAGTATGGACAGATCTTCACAATCTCAGTTAAATTCAGATTCTGTTAAATTCTTTGAATGATGACTTGAAAAATGAAAAGTTCAAAAGTAATTTACTCTATATATTTCACAAAATTTAAACTTACGAGTTGTTAAGTGTTGAAGGGGCATTGTTACCCTTCATGCAATCATTAAGGGTCTCGGTGGTGGTGCCCGTGGTGTAATGGTTATCGTCCGAGGAAATGGACACGGCGACTCGAGTTCAAATCCTGAACGAGACTGATAGCATTTCACATAGCACTAATACACTTGGGAAAGGTATGAATCCAATTATTCTCCCTCCAGCTATGGGTAAATAGTAGGACGGACTGGGTTCTTCAGCCTCGGTGAGGGAACTAGTCTAGCAGAAGGAAAACTCTGAATTGAAACCTGTTAAACTCCGCTTAAAAATTGACCTTGTGTCATATCCTGTCCGAGCAGAGGGGTTGGTAAATAGGATTAAGGGTCTCGGTATTGAGGACTTCTCCCCTAAAGACAATTACCAGAGAAAGATACTGAGACGAAGGACGGTTACCCGTGCTTATGGTAGGGTTTCAAATTAGATAACTGAAGCTATAAGCTGCAATAATGGCTATTTTCTCGACAATTAAGAACTTTTAAAGTTTTGTTTTACACGAAGAGTCAAATTTTCTTTGTAATAATTTTGCTAGAACTATTAATAACCATTCATATATATATATATATATATATATAGTGTCATCAGAGGGAAACTCAAACTTGGTTAATTCGTCATTATAAATTTATTTCGTTGGAGAATATTACTATACTCTCCGTCTCGTCAGATGACTTTTTACATACTTTTCTCGCAGTTAAAGCATGTATAAAGTCATCTGACGAGACGAAGAGTAGAGTAATATTCTCAACCGAAATAAATTTATAATGACGACTTAACCAGGTTTGAGTTTCCATCCGATTACACTATATACGCTCTGATTGTGAATTTTGTTATATCTCTGCGAATAGAATAAGGGATTAACAATAGCCATACATTGAGCACTCACATAGATTTATATGATATTCTTCATATATTCTATAAAAAAATAATCCACACCCACTGTCTTTGGACGTTGACTGGATATTATAAATATATATATATATATATATATATATATATATATATACGTAGAAAAGGTCAAACGGAGGAAAGACATATATTTGATGGTTAAATTACCCAACCCACACAACAAAAACAATAAAACAAATTGTAAAGAACAATTCAAAAAACACAGATTCCCTATATGACGCACGTGTTTACCATCGGCCTAAATTTCTATAAATTATACATTGAAGAAACGAGTAGAAATTTAAACAAAAGAATCTATGAGCATAAAGAAAAACTTTAAAACTGCCAACACAACAAATTCTTTAGTTTATACTTTAACCAACCACACTTTTGATTTTCAGAACTCTGCCATATTTGATTTCATCTATGACAAAAATAAATGAAGAATAATTAAAGCCTGTTCCATTGCATATCACAACAGAATACCACAACGATAAGTTTTTTTTCAAAATATCACCGTGTCTAGGAAAAATAATTCTGAAAGAATTCAAAATTTACACTAAAGATTAATCCCCTTTTTTCTAAACATTAATAAACCCTCACTAGGACTTTAGGATGGTAAAACAACTGTTGTAAAACAACGATGGATGTTTTCATAAAATACAATAACAGTTTAACAAATATATATAGTGTTATATAATCAAGGAATGTTTTTTCTATTTTAATCATTTTTCATTAATTATATTTTATCATTCAGTTTGGTTGGGCTTTGAACTATTCGGGTTAAGAGTTCAGGTGCATACCCAATGGGTACAGTTTATGCTCGTGCGCAAAGGATATGATAATCACCATTGTCATAATAAACCCCAGACAGGAAATAGGGCTGGAGTGTGGATGGCATCATGCCCAGAAGAGATGAGCTGAGAATTTGGAAGATTTAGAAAAAGATTCAGTTAAGGTCCGACCATGGTGCTGAGAAGTTGGAGTCCGACCAAGCAGTTGAGGATTTGAGATTGGACCATGAGGACAGATAGTTGAGTTTCTGTCATGGAGGCAGATAGATGAGTTCTCTACCATAGAGTTGAGTTTGCAGCGGCGGTTAAGTTTTTCGGGTCCCGACCAGCGAAGATGAATTGAGATCTAAAACACCACGAGGGATGCCGAACGTTGGGAGTGTTTTTAGCATCGCATGATTACAAAAGACTTTTAAGAATTGTCTCTCTGCTCATGTCGAAGAACCGAAGTCAGAAGTTAATAAAACGTTCGTACCTGAACAAAGAAGTCCGCCTGTGTATTTGTATAGTGTAATTTGCATATGTATACATGTAACTGTTCTATCATTCAATCAAAAACTATCACGTGATTGTCACAGGGAAATGATGTTTAAATATATGGAACTTCTTGGAGATACAACGGAAGAAGAAGAAGAAGAAGAAGAAGAAGAAGAAGAAGAAGAAGAAGAAGAAGAAGAGTATCTTATCAAAACATCCATCATGGTTCTATCGACACTTGTTTCACCATCTTAAAGTCCTAATGAAGGTTCATTAAAACCGAAACGTTTAAACGTCGACTTTACAACATAATAAATTCTACACTTTTGGATTACTTTGTTTTTCTATTTTCTACATGTATACATATGTGTGTACGTGTGCATATATATATATATATGTATATGTATGTGTGTGTGCATATACATATATATGTATGTGTGTGTGTACATATATATATATATGTATATGTGTGTGTGCATATATATATATATTTATATGTGTATGTGTGTGTGTGTGTGTGTGTGAGCATATATATATGTATATGTGTGTCTGGCTCCGTACCTCTTTATCATTTGTCTAGACTGCGTACTTAGAACATCGATTGATAAAATCAGAGAGAATGGCTTCGAGCTGACGAAGAAAAGAAGCAGAAGGTATCCCGCAAAAACAATTACCGACGTCGACTACGCCGATGACATAGCGATACTGGCAAATACACCCGACCAAGCCGAAACACTACTGCATAGTTTGGAACAAGCAGCCGCAGCCTTAGGCCTCTATGTCAATGCACACAAAACGGAATATATGTGCTATAATCAAACGGGGGACATCTCCACTCTAGACGGAACCCCTCTTAAACTAGTAGACAAATTCACTTACCTAGGAAGCAGCGTCGAATCAACCGAAAAGGACATCGACACGAGGTTAACAAAAGCATGGACAGCTATCAATAGGCTATCGATTATATGGAAATCAGACCTTACCGATAAAATGAAACGCAGTTTCTTCCAGGCAGCGGTCACATCGATACTGCTATATGGGTGCACTACATGGACTCTAACAAAATGGCTGGAGAAGCTAGACGGCAATTACACAAGAATGCTGCGAGTAATCTTGAACAAGTCCTGGCGGCAACGCCCTACAAGACACCAACTGTACGGCTACCTGCCTCCTATCACGAATACTATTTAAGTTAGACGAACCAGACATGTGGGACACTGCTGGGGAAGCAGGGACGAACTCATAAGAGATGTACTCTTATGAACCCCCACACATGGCCGTGCAAAAGCAGGACGACCAGCACGAACATACATTCAGCAGCTATGTGAGGATACGGGATGTTGTTCTGAAGACCTGCCTAGGGCGATGAACGATAGGGAGGAGTGGCGAGAGAGGGTCAGGGATATCCGTGCTACCAGCACGACATGATGATGATGATGATGATATATATGTATATGTGTGTCTGTGTGCATATATATATGTATATGTGTGTGTGTGCATATATATATATGTATATGTGTGTGTGCATATATACATATATATGTGTGTGTGTGTGTGTGTGTGTGTGTGTGTGTGTGTGTGTGTGCATATATATATATATATGTAGCTGTTATTGGCTATCGAGTAAATAAAAATTGATTATAATATATATATATATATATATATATATATATATATGTATATATATATGTGTGTGTGTGTGTGTGTGTGTGTGTGTGCGTTAAAACCTTAAAGCCCGGTTAAAACCGTCGATAAAAATGAATCAAAGTAGAATTTCATAAACAAACATTTTCTTCACGTTACTGCTAGCTTCACGGGATGTTCTCAATCATCAGACAGCTAATATAATGGCTTTCTATATATAATCATATTCTGAATAGGTGAACATTGTCAACCCTGCATCAATAAAATCGGAAACGTGACAGTGACAGTTATGTATAGTTATATACATATATATATATATATATATATATATAGAGAGAGAGAGAGAGAGAGAGTTTGTGTGTGTGTGTGTGTGTGTGTGTGAGGGAGGGAGGGAGGGAAAGAGAAGGAGCAATAGAAAGAGAGAGTATTGAATAAACGAAAGAATTGGGTCAATAAGATTGATTGTTTGAGAATGAATAATAAAAGTAATCAATATCAGAAAAGAATGTCTAAAAAGCAAATTTTAGCACACACACACACACACACACACACACACGTATGCACACACACACACACACACATATATATATATATATATATATATATTATAACCAATTTTTATTTATTCGATAGCCAATAACAGCTGATTCTTTTTCAACACAATTACTGAGTAAATAATTTGATTATGTGAAACAGCTGTTATGGACTCTACATTAAAAATCATTGACTATGATCACTTAAAACTTACTATTACATGACTCCCAGCGAAATTTTCGTACCAGCATCAACTGAGGGTCTTTTACAAGAGTTTGAGTGACAGCAAGTCTCCTTAAGTCTCCAGGACTCTTCTCAGTATTCTTGCCGATCTCAATAATGTAGTAGTTTGGATGGTCTCCATTGGTCCTCCTACCTCCAGTTTCTTTAATAATTCTTCAATTACAGTTGGTTGGTTGGTTGGGTTTTTATGGCATATCAACCTTTGTAGGATAATTAACGCCAAATCTATTTTTATGCAAATAATCAGTTTTATTTAAAACAATTCAGTTTATTATGAGTACACACTTTAATTGTCAATTAGTACAGTTTATGAAAATAGTTCTATTTCAAACAATTTAGTTTATGATAAGTACGCAGTTTAAATGTAAGTACAGTTTAATTGTGAAAAACATTTCTATTTCAATCTATTCTGTTTAGTCAAGCAGTTCTAATTCAGCTAACCCAGTTTAGTATAAGTACAGATTTTGTTCTATATTAAATAAATCAGTTAAGTGAAAGTACAGTTTCAATGTCAAAAAACAGTTCCATTTTAAATAATTCAGTTCAGAATAAACACGCAGTTTAAATGTAAGTACGGTTTAATTGTCAAAAGCATTCCTATTTCTAACTATTCAGTTTAGTCAAACAATACAGTTTAGCATAAGTATGCCGTTAGTTCTATTTAACCCATAGATAGGGCCCTATCAGGTGCTACCACTCCTGGTAAGAGTGGACCTGGGAGCAATGGCAATGAAGGGGTGCTCTGCATTCTCCAAAGCTCCAGTATTACAGGAACCTCACCATCAGATTGTTTAGTGTCATATCCAGGAAACTCGTTTCTTTGGGGTAGGGGTGTTACCCCTCTGCAGAAGTGTATTCTACTCCCCCAGCCGACCGGGCAAGGTAATGTTTTGCAACGGCAGAAATGTTTACCAATGGCCTTCTTTTTAGGGGAAATTCAAAAGTTTCTGAACGACCATCGTATATATATATATATATATATATATATATATATATACACCAACCCCTCTGTTCGGGCAGGATATGACACAAGGTCAATTTTTAAGCGGAGTTTAACAGGTTTCTATTCAGAGTTTTCCTTCTCCTAGACTAGTTGCCTCACCAAAGCTTAAGAACCTAGTCTGCCCTACTATTTATCCATAGCTGGAGGGAGAATAATTGGAATCAAGCCTTTCCCAAGGGTATTAGTGCTATGTGAAATACAATCAGTCTCGTCCAGGATTTGAACTCGTGTCGCCGTGTCCATTTCCTACGACGATAACCATTACACCATTGGCACCTTTCTTTCTTTCTTCTTCTTCTTCTTCTTCTCATTATTATTATTATTATTATTATTATTATATATATGTGTGTGTGTGTGTGTGTTAAGTAACTGTAATAATTTGAAAAATGCACCATCTGCACTTAGTATTGACTGTATCTGCTTTAACTATCGAGTTGAACGTATTAATAAATTGTCAAAAGACAGTAGTTTTTAGCAACAAAAAAAAAACGAATGATAATTTCAAAATTTGGTGTCAAAATGATAACAGTGAAAAGAGATTTCTCCATCTCCTTCTGATAACTGCTTCCCGCGAAAAACTCGTAAACAACCAAGATGGCGGCATTCGACAAAACGTTTATTTTGTATTCGTTGTCTTTTTTTCTTTTTTCTTTTTATTAATTTTTTTTTTTTTCATCTTAACCAAAGAAAAATGAATAGAGTTTATATAAAGAGAAATCATTAGTGAATATGAAATAGGAATTTATGAGAAATAAAGAGAAAGAGGTGGGGGGGGTAGGAATAAGAACGAATAAGAATTTGAGAATAAAAAATAATGGGCATGTAAGAAATAAAGATAATCGAAAATAGAATTTAAAAAATATGAATGAATGCGAATGAATGAAAAAGATTTGATAAGTAATAAGTAATTGTGAAGATTAGAAGAAGAAGAAGAAGAAGAAGAGGAGGAGGGGGAAGAAGAAGAAGAAGAAGAAGAAGAAGAAGAAGAAGAAGAAGAAGACGAAGAAGAAGAGGAAGAAGAAGAAGAAGAAGAAGAGGAGGAAGAAGAAGAAGAAGAAGAAGAAGAAGAAGAAGAAGAAGAGGAAGAAGAAGAAGAAGAAGAAGAAGAAGAAGAAGAAGAAGAAGAAGAAGAAGAAGAAGAAGAGGAGGAAGAAGAAGAAGAAGAAGAGGAGGAGGGGGAGGGGGAAGAAGAAGAGGAGGAAGAAGAAAAAGAAGAAGAAGAAGAAGACGAAGAAGAGGAAGAAGAAGAAGAAGAAGAGGAGGGGGAGGAGGAGGAGGAGGAGGAGGAAGAAGAAGAAGAAGAAGAAGAAGGGAATTAAAAATTAGTAAAATATTCTACAATAATAATTCATCCATAATTTCAACCTTGTTTTCTTTAATATTTTCTACAATTTTCTACAATATTCACGATACCTCCAGAAAGGACGTTCTGGCAAGGATCTAAAACTGCGTATACTTACAAACCTCAAATATATATATATATATATATATATATATATATATATATATATATATGTAATTCATAAAACACGTCTCGGAAACAAGACCATCAACACCACCTAAGCCAGAGAATGAAAATTGTATACTAAATTTTGTCTCCCACTCGAACAATTCATTTAATAACATTTACCAACAAACCATTTAATTACATATCTTGTATCCAAAAAAAAAAAAACAAAAAAAAAAACAAGATTTGGCATAAAATAACCCACAGAGTTTATGTGCCTTTTAAAATTAAGCAACCAGCCAACAATTTCATCGTTCAGTTTTCTTCATTTTTATCTTTTTTTTTTTTTTTGATGACCTGATTTTGTCTACACCAGTGGTTTTCAAACTTCTTTGAGGCGGGGACCGATTTCTATTTCAGGGTCTATCGCGTGGACCCCATAAAAAAATAAATTGAAATCTCTTGGGCCCCGATATAAATAAAAATGAAATCTATCCAAAATATCTATGGAAAATCACACCCAATCTTTTACTGGGTGATGTCATTTAGTGAAAGGGATGTGCTTACCTTGCTCGACACATATTTTCAATTCTTCGTGACATTTTTTAACAAAGATACACGCAATTCAATTTGCATAAGTCTAGATCTGTGTTTGGTCACCGTATTGGTAATTACTGAAAAGGCAAAAGGTGGCAGAATTTTGACAACCTTTTGAGACAAAACCTGATCAGTAGGTACTCATAACTATAAAACAAATTTAAAAATTAGTGGTTTTATCGCTAATTGGGTAATGAAAAGTTTCAAAAGACCCTTCCAGTGTCTGCGGACTCCTGCTGTTGATATTAGGGACCCTCTGTGATACCTAGACGACAGTATGAGAACCACAGGTCCACCTATAACATGCTGTACTTACCTAGAGTAACTTTAAAATAAAATATATCATCTATAAAATAAAGTATATTACCTATAAAATATAGCACCCATAAAATATATTACCTATATAAAATATACCGATATAAAATACATTACCTATAAAATATACTGCCTATATAAAATAAAATATATTACGATAAAATAAATCATTGCCAATAAAATGAAATAAAATGATATATATTGCTAATAAAATATATTACCGAAACAAAATTAAATATATTACCTATGAAATATATTACAAATATAATATAAAAAATATCAATTATAAAATATATTACCCGTGAAATAAACTTCATGTAGCTGTTCATTTGAACCTGAAATCATAAAAATTGGTCAGTTATCTCATAAGATGTATAGCAATAACATACTGAATTTTCAAGAGTCTTCGACAATTTTAAATGTCTAAAAAAGTCTGGAAACTTATTGAATTCACCACATATTACCTATATAATACTTGATACCTCCTTGCTTAACACTTGAGCATCATAAGGTACGTATCAAGGGTAAAGTGAAGCAATCCAAGGAAAGGAGTAGCGCCCTTCCCTAGACCTCGGTGTAGTAGCTATTGAAACGGGAACCCTTGGGTCACCCTCGACTACAGTCACCAACATTACATTTTTTTTATCGTTTATTTGCTACGTGTTTATGCCAAGAATGTAAGATAAGTTTGGACTCCTTAGAAAATCTCAGATACTCTTGAAAACCTATCCACCCCTATCGGCAGGGCTAAGAGCGCACTGACTGTATCCCCTATCGAGAGGTAAATCCAAACTTAAAGTGAAGTGGTATCTTGTGTTTCGATTTATCCGACATCCTTTCAAATCAGATTTGACATGAAATCATTTTACAGTGCAGAATATGACATACGAATCGAAACTCATGTAAGAACATCACAAAAAAAGTGCTTGATAATCTCAGCTTCCCTTTTTTGGGTCGATTGATGCGATAATCTTAGCCCTATTAAGCAGGTATACTGAGAAAGAAAGCCCTCTGAGACCAATAACTAACAATAGCCCAACCGGTGCGAGTTCTGGCCTAAACCTGCTAAGTATAAGGATGTTCTGGTTATAACACAAAACTGTATTTGATGGTGAGGCTGTTGTTCTGGAGATCTTGGTAGAGTAGAGTAGCCCTCCATAGACATTACTTCCAGGTCCACAGTGAACCTGATTAGTAAAACCTGTTAAGGTCTCAACTATGGCTCAAATAGATATTTTTGAGATGACCATAATCAATTGTGAATTTCATTAAGACATTAGCTCTAAGAACATTGATATTATAACTAGGTTGTTTATCTATTTAAATTGATTGTAAACAAACATTTTACACCCTAAAGAGAGGAAATAATTATTAAACCATGTAACCATATATAAATATAATATATTATTATATATTTAGTTTATTAAGCCAAGTAACACAAAGTAGCCCAAGTAGTATGCTAAAGATATGATCATATATATATATATATATATATATATATATATATCACGGGCGGAGATGGGACTAGTGCTACTCGTGCCCGGCACGACCTATAACTCGGTCAATGTTATTCAAAATGGATTAAAAATCATCCATTAATTTCAAGCAAACATACTTAGTCTGATCTCAATTAAATTACGTATCTATTCAAGTTTCGATAACTAAGTAGCCAAAAGTTCATAAATATATCTGGGAATAATACAACGATGCTGTTTTGAACGGATGGTCTTTGTCCGACCACCGTCAGATTCATTGAACATCCCGTAAAATCGGCTATAATGTTGAACGTGCAATCCGTGCCAGGCACTAGACCCTTATAATAACAGTAATGTTAGAGAAATACGCTTTTGGCTGTAGCTAATAGCAAGAGCATCCCTAACACAGTGCTCAAAAATCTTTGCACAGACTGTTGATAGATATCTTGGGAAGAGGGAGAGGGACAGAGAGAGAGAGAGAGAGAGAGGATAGCAGATTAGAGCCGTCGCCGACGTCATCACCATCGCTATGGTAAATGTTGGTTAAACGGCATGTTTTAATTCGTTTTTTCACTAACAGATCTCTATTTCTTTAATGAATGTTGCATATATTACATTCTGTAACTAAAATTTGTTTATTTGAATACATTTTCAACAAATAATCTTTATTTTAAGCAAAATTGAAACTCCTAGCTGTGTCTGTGTATATTGTCATCAGTTTCTTTATTCTAATAAACATATTTTTCTCGTCAGAGTAATGAACATCTCTTTTCTTCTATACTTTTGAAAGGAAAAAAATTATCTTATCTACTGTATTAACAAGACTACAAATTATATAGTATCTTGATTGTTTACAAAAAAAAACACCATGCAAGGTACGTTTGTCAATCTGTGCTATACAATGGAGAATCACGCAATAGCAACTATGATGACTTACTTTGGGTCCACGGACCACGGGTTGGGAACTGAAGTTGACAAAGGGCGGAAGGGCACGAGTAGCAAAAATAGGCTAGAGTCGCCACTGATATATATATATATATATATATATATATATATATATATATATATATATATATATAGTAGCAGTAGTAGTATTCGATCCAGTTAAACCGAAGTTCGGAGTAATTCAATCAGAACAAAAAAAAATTCAACAGTGAACATTTAAATTTTCCAGGTAAAGAATTCAATGTAACTGACATTTCAGAGTAATAATTTCTTAAAGAAATATATATATATATATATATATATATATATATATATATATATATATATATATATATATCTTTAGATAGATAGATAGATAGATAGATGACGTTATTCTTTTGAGAAACAATGAGATATGATCAGATATATATATATATATATATATATATATATATATATATAGAGAGAGAGAGAGAGAGATATATAATATTCTTTTGATAAAGAATAAGATAGGATCAGATTTAGATATGCCATTAAACAAATAGCCAAACTAAACAACTCTGACCAGGAGGGGTTGTACTTAGAGAGTCCTGTCAATCGATATTAGTTTAAACATCCCATCAGATTTGAGTACTTGATGCCATAATTTAAAAAACGCCCAAGGAACACACAAACCAATAATACTCCGATTTAAAATTGACCTTGTGTCACATCCAGCAGTTAGTTTAATACAAAGCTGGAAACGGCTGGGTACGCAGGTAGTGTAATTGTTAAATCGACGGACTGCGGAATCGTAGTAAGTGAGTTGGATTCTCCTGTCGTGCTACTGTGTTAACTTGCAGACAAATACATCTTCATGGCCTCAGCTACGGTTTAAATTGTACCACTACTGTTACTTTAGAAGGATGACTGACATTAAATAACCCACGAAGGTTGATATAACCAAACCTTTTTACACAATCTCCAACTAAAAATTACTTTTCAAATTAAAACATTTTAAAAAATGAATGAAATTTTCTAAATTATTTAATTTTTTTGTTTTTTCAGATTTTTTTTAACATTAAATATTCAAAATGTTTTCCAGATGTTTTTTTCTGTCTAAAAACAAAGGTGTCTGAATCTGTCCTTTCTCTGGAGAGGGTCACATTTTGTGGTCAAGGGTCTCCACTAGGAAGAGAAGAGGCGAAGCAATAAAACAGTTTAAGAAACTAGTGTACAAATCATAAAGATCCCCTATAAAAAATGCATGAAAATCTTGTTTCAGCATTTAAGAGTTTGAAGGGGAACAGGTTTTTTGAGGGAAATGACAAGAATGACAATCGTAAAAAATTCCACAGCCGGTTGAAAATGTGAATAAACCAATAAAAACTTAACGATCGAATTCTTCTTCTTCTTCTTCTTCTTCTTCTTCTTCTTCTTCTTCTTCTTCTTCTTCTTCTTCTTCTTCTTCTTCTTCTTCTTCTTCTTCTTCTTCTTCTTCTTCTTCTTCTTCTTCTTCTTCTTCTTCTTCTTCTTCTTCTTCTTCTTCTTCTTCTTCTTCTTCTTCTTCTTCTTCTTCTTCTTCTTCTTCGAAAGATATCAAGCTAATTCAAGTGGGCCTCGATAAAATAGTACCGATAAAATAGACTGTCTCAACAGTCGAATCACTTTTAGGGAAATGACGGAAGTTAATAAAATATGCAAGGATTTAGGATTTATCTATCTATCTATCTATCTATCTAAGTTCATATCTATCTATCTAATAGCAGTTCATATCTATCTATCTATCTATCTATCTCAATTCATATATATATATATATATATATATATATATATATATATGAATGTGTGTGTGTGTGTATGTGTGTGTGTGTGTGAACTCAGATAGATAGATAGATAGATAGATAGATAGATATGAACTGATATATATATATATATATATATATATGTGTGTGTGTGTGTGTGTGTGTGTGAGTTAATATAGTAAGATATATTTATAGACATGAACTGATTGAGATAGGTAGATATGAACTGATATATATATATATGTATGTGTGTGTGTGTCTATGTGTGTGTGCGTGTATGTGTGTGCGTGTAGGTGTGAACTTAGATAGATAGATACATAGATAGATAGATAGATATGAACTGATATATATATATATATATATATATATATATATATATATATATATGTGTGTGTGAGAGCTGAGATAGTAAGATATATAGGTAGACATGAACTGATAGAGAAAGGTAGATATGAACTTATATATATATATATATATATATATATATATATATATATATATATATGTGTGTGTGTGTGTGTGTGTGTGTGTGTGTGTGTGTATGTGTGTGTGTATATATATATGTATGTAGGTGGGTATAAGTTTAGATCTATCTATATCTATCAGTTCAAATCCATCTATCTATCACAATATATGTATCTATCCACTATCTATCTATTTATTTATTTATTTATTCGAAAGTCTACAAATAAGTTTGTATATCGAGAAAGAAAAGCATAAGCAACCAGACTCTTGTTATATTCTCTTACAACATTAACCATTTTAAAACTTACTTGCATAACATGAAATTTTGAACAAAATCTTTTTTCTGTCCAAGCATTTTCTAAGATAATGAACAAAATCGCCCATCATGAAATCATTTTCTATCACTTTATCGACGGCTTATCCCCGAAAGAATTCCTCAAAGCCATTGTGACTCCACTAGCCGACATTGCTCCATCCTAAAGACGTTAAAAAATGAGCAGCTGAACTTAAATGTTGTAGAGAAAACTTGGATTATTAACCCGATGAAGGAAGACCACCCACAGTCACCCTACCGGAAACATTGATAAAGCTCCTAAGAGGGTAATGGTAGATTATCGAATAATTAAGCCTTACAATTCCATAGAATTAGTTCTCAAAGAAAAGGAATTACTAATAACCATCGCGAGGTGCCCGTGGTGTAATGGTTATAGTCGTAGGAAATGGACACGGCGACTCGAGTTCAAATCCTGGACGAGAATGATTGCATTTCACATAGCACCAATACTCTTGGGAAAGGTATGAATCCAATTATTCTCCCTCCAGCTATGGGTAAATAGTAGGACAGACTGGGTTCTTCAGCCTTGGCAAGGCAACTAGTCTAGGAGAAGGAAAACTCTGAATTCAAACCTGTTAAACTCCGCTTAAAAATTGACCTTGTGTCATATCCTTCCCGAGTGGAGGGGTTGGTAAATAGGATTAGCCATCGCGAAAGGAGAAAGGTTTCTGCTCGTTAGGCTCCAAAACTTCTTCGACCTGATCAGAAGCGACTCCAAGATAACATTTCTATTCTCTAAATCCTCTGTGAGCATCACTTTTTTAATAGAAAGATAAATAAATTTGAAAATCAGAAGACACGTTATAAATACCGAGTATCACTTGGGAATGTGACATGAAATAGTTCAATCTTATCGGGAATCATGCATATATCATTGTTAATCAATATGTAATCTGAAATATAAGGAAATGCGCATAGTGGAGTGCCAGTTTGAAGATATTTGTCATAGGTAATCTATCTTTTCATTTCTTCATATCAGCATCCGACACGACAATATTTATCAATCCCCTTTTAACCCTAAGAATTTATCAACATTTCTTCACTGATTTGGTTTGGTTTCTTTGTTTAATGACATATCAAACCTTCGTTGGTTATTTAATACTAAAGCCACCCCTTTAGAAGAACAATTATTTTCAAGACGCTGTTCAGCTTTACCTCCAGATTTAATTTAGCTTTACCTCTCCAGACCGCAGTTTAGCTTTACATCCAGACGTAATTTAGCTTTACCTGTCTCGCTTTACCTCCAGATGTAGTTTAGCTTTAAAATTGTTTAGCTTTACCTCCTGACGTAATTTAGCTTAATTTTACCTCGAGACGTAGCTTTACCTCTCAAGACGTAGTTTAGCTTTACCTCCAGACGTAATTTTGCTTCGAATATCAAATTTTGCTTCAAATATCAAACCTTCGTTGGTTATTTAATGCTGGAGCCACCCCTTTAGAAGAACAATTATTTTCCGAACATCCCCGACCTTCAGAACTGGAACCTCATCACCTCTTTTTGAGGGAGACTTACTCCCTCAGCAGAGAATGCAATCAATGTATCCTCTAAGCCCAGACCTTAAGAACTGGAACCTCATCACCTCTTTTTGAAGGAGACTTACTCCCTCAGCAGAGAATGCAATCAGTGTATTCTTAGCCCAGCTTAGAGGATGAAGGTTGTCCTCGGTATTACACTAACCTCGATCTCGTAGTGAGGATCTTGTTCAGGATCTCTGGGGAATCTAAACTCCCTCTTTCATTACCATTATTCCTGAGATCACTTGCTTTGCTCTCAACGTCTTTATATGTTTTCAAGCGTTCCTATTTAAACTAATAATTTTCGATTTACTTCGTCCATTAATGGGATACTTCCTGCCTTTTTAAGTCTGGGTGGACTGGAAAATAATAGCAGACAATAGGGGGACTCCACACTCAACTGAAGCTGTTTAGCTTTGCTTCCAAACGCAGTCTAGCTCCAGACGCTTTTTATAATTACCTCCAGATGCAGTTTTACTTTACCTACAGTAAAGCTTTACCCAGACGTAGTTTTAACTCCAGATGCAGTTTATCCTAACCTATCCAGACGCTGTTTACCTCCAGACGTAATTTAGCTTTAACGTAGTTTACTACGTTAAATTACGTCTAAATTACGTCTGTAATAAACTACGTTAAAGCTAAATTACATCTGGAGATATAAACTACGTTAAAGCTAAATTACATTAAATTTCGTTAAAGCTAAATTACGTTAAAGCTAAATTACATCTGGAGAGGTAAACTGTCCAGATGTAGCTTTAAGGTAGTTTAGCTTTACATCTCCAGATGTAGTTTAGCTTTACCTCTCAAGACGCTATTTAGCTTTACCTCCAGACGTAATTTAGCTTTAACGTAGTTTAGCTTTATCTCTCAAGACGCTGTTTAGTCTGGAGAGGTAAATTACGTCTGGAGAGAGCATAAATGCTAAACTGCTTTACCTCTTTAATAGAAATACATCTGGAGATAAGTCTGGAGACGTATCTCCAGATGTAAAATATGTAAAATATGTAAAATATCTCCAGATGTAAAATCTCCAGATGTAAAATATGTAAAATATGTAAAAACATCTCCAGATGTAAAATATGTAAATCTCCAGATATATATTTTACATATGTAAAATATGTAAAAACATCTCCAGATGAGATATTTTATAATATGTAAAATATGAGATATTTTATAATATGTAAAATATTATTTATTTTACATATTTTGTAAAATATGTAAATATGTAAAATGTGCATATTTTGTAAAATATGTAAATATGTAAAATATGTAAATATGTAAAATATGTATTTTACATCTCCAGATGTAAAATATGTAAAATATGTAAAATATTTACATAAAATATGTAAATGTATTTTACATAAAATGTATTTTACATAAAATGTAACTCCAGATACATCTCCAGATGTAAAATACATCTCCAGATGTAAAATATATCTCCAGATGTAAAAATGTATTTTACATAAAATGTATTTTACATAAAATACATCTCCAGATGTAAAATACATCTCCAGTAAATATGTATTTTACATCTGGGGATGTATTTTACATCTGGAGATGTATTTTACTGGAGATGTATTTTACATCTGGAGATGTATTTTTATACATATTTTACATCTGGAGATGTATTTTACATCTGGAGATGTATTTTACATCTGGAGATGTAAAATATGGTATTTTACATCTGGAGATGTATTTTACATCTGGAGATGTAAAATATGGTATTTTACATCTGGAGATGTAAAATGTATTTTACATCTGTAAAATGTACAGATGTAAAATGTATTTTACATCTGGTAAATGTAAAATCTGGAGATGTAAAATACATATTTTACATCTGTAAAATGTAAAATGTATTTTACATCTGGTAAAATGTATTTTACATCTGGTAAAATATGGTATTTTACATCTGGAGATGTAAAATACCATATTTTACATCTGGAGATGTAAAATATGGTATTTTACATCTGGAGATGTAAAATGTATTTTACATCTGGTAAAATATGGTATTTTACATCTGGTAAAATGTATTTTACATCTGTATTATATGTATTATATGTATTTTACATTATATGTATTTTACATTATTATTTACATTATTATTTACATTATTATTTACATTATTATTTACATTATTATGTATTTTACATTATTATTTACATTATTATTTACAGTATTATTTACATTATATGTATTTTACATTATTATTTTACATATGTATTATATGTATTTTACATCTGGTAAAATATGGTATTTTACATCTGGAGATGTAAAATGTATTTTACATCTGGAGATGTAAAATGTATTTTACATCTGGAGATGTAAAATATTTTACATCTGGAGATGTAAAATACATCTGGAGATGTAAAATACATATTTTACATATTTTACATCTCCAGATGTAAAATGTAATATTTTACATATTTTACATCTCCAGATGTAAAATATTTTACATCTGGGGATGTATTTTACATCTGGAGATGTAAAATACCATATTTTACATCTCCAGATGAATGTTGTATTTTACATCTGGAGATGTAAAATACATCTGGAGATGTAAAATATATCTCCAGATGTAAAATATGTATAAAAATCCAGATATATACATCTCCAGATGTAAAATACATCTCCAGATGTAAAATACATCTGGGGATGTATTTTACATCTGGAGATGTAAAATACTTTTACATCTCCAGATGTACATCTCCAGATGTACTTTTACATCTCCAGATGTACATCTGGAGATGTAGATCTCCAGATGTAGATCTCCAGATGTAAAATACATCTCCAGATGTAGATCTCCAGATGTAAAATACATCTCCAGATGTAGATCTCCAGATGTAAAATACATCTCCAGATGTAAAATACATCTGGGGATGTATTTTACATCTGGAGATGTAAAATACTTTTACATCTCCAGATGTACATCTCCAGATGTACTTTTACATCTCCAGATGTACATCTGGAGATGTAGATCTCCAGATGTACATCTCCAGATATTTTACATCTAAAATGTATATTTTACATCTAAAATGTATATTTTACATCTCCAGATGTAAAATGTATTTTACATCTGGAGATGTAAAATACATCTGGAGATGTAAAATATATCTCCAGATGTAAAATATGTATAAAAATCCAGATATATACATCTCCAGATGTAAAATACATCTCCAGATGTAAAATATGTATAAAAATACATCTCCAGATGTAAAATACATCTCCAGTAAAATACATCTCCAGATGTAAAATACATCCCCAGATGTAAAATATTTTACATCTGGAGATGTAAAATATGTAAAATATTACATTTTACATCTCCAGATGTAAAATACATCCCCAGATGTAAAATACATCCCCAGATGTAAAATATTTTACATCTGGAGATGTAAAATATGTAAAATATTACATTTTACATCTCCAGATGTAAAATACATCCCCAGATGTAAAATATTTTACATCTGGAGATGTAAAATATGTAAAATATTACATTTTACATCTGGAGATGTAAAATATGTAAAATATGTATTTTACATCTGGAGATGTAATTTTACATCTGGAGATGTAATTTTACATCTGGAGATGTAAAATATGTAAAATATGTATTTTACATCTGGAGATGTTTTATCTGGAGATATTTTACATATTTTACATATTTTTACATATTTTACATATTTAGACTTTTCTCTCCAGAGATGTAGTTTAGCTATACCTCCAGACGTAATTTTACTTCAACGTTTACCTTTCCAGACGTAGTTAAGCTATACCTCCAGATGTAGTTTAGACGTAATTTACCTCCAGACGTAATTTAGCTTTAACTCTGCAGACGCTGTTTAGCTTTACCTCCAGATGTCGCTTAATTTTGCTTCAACGTTTACCTCTCCAGACGTAGTTAAGCTTTACCTCCAGATGTAGTTTAGCATTACTTTAACTTTACCTCTGCAGACGCTGTTTAGATGTAGTTTAGCTTTTACCTCCAGACGTAATTTAGCTTTAACGTAGCTTTACCTCCAGATGTACGTAATGTAGTTTAGCTTTACCTCTCTTTACCTCTCAAGACGCTGTTTAGCTTTGCCTCCAGACGTAATTTAGCTTTAACGTAAACTTTACTTCTCCAGATTTAGTTTAGCTTTACCTTTCCAAACGTAGTTTAGCTTTATCTCTCAGGACGCTGTTTAGCTTTACCTCTCCAAACGGTTTACCTCAAGACGCAGTTTTGGGGTGTCCTCGTGGTGTAATGGTTAAAGCGATGAACTGCGGAATCGTAGTACGCGAGTTCGTACTCCAGTCGCGCTATTACGTTCACTTTCGGACAAATACCCTTGGGAAAGGTAGGAACCCCCTTATTCTCCCTCCAGCTATGGGTAAATAGTAGGACGGACTAGGTTCTTCAGCCTTGGTGAGGCAACTAGTCTAGGAGAAGGAAAACTCTGAATTCAAAACCTGTTAAACTCCGCTTAAAAATTGACCTTGTGTCATATCCTGCCCGAGCGGAGGGGTTGGTAAATAGTACCTCAAGACGCAGTTTACCTTAAATTCCAGTGGTACGACATTTAAAGATCGATTTTATACATTTCTGATTAAACTTAAATTTTCCGAACATCCCCGACCTTCAGAACTGACCTTCATTAATGAGAAAATTGCTAACAGTCTTTTTGAATCTGAATGTTGTATGCCATTGAAAAGAAAGTATACTGTTGTCGAAAGAACCCAAGTCGATGACCATTTTGCTGTCAGTTTTGGTTAATATATTAGCCAACCGTAGTCGAGGGCCACTCAAAGATTTCTTTTTTTAATATCACAGATGCCTAGGGGAAAGTATTACTCTTTTTCCAGGATTGTTCCACTTACCCTTGATCCGTACCTTAAATAGTGAGACTTAAGCAAAGAGGCATCATGTATCATTTTTGAGTCTTTGGTATGATTCGATCTGGGATTAAATCCTGATCTACCGGACCATTATCGAACACTTCAATATATTTTTTTCATCATAGAACGTGTGGAAGCATGTGCGATACCCTGCCCTCACTAGCGGCCAACCAGGAGTGATAACACTGTTTCGGTAGCTTAAGGCGGTATTGCCACACCTGGCGCTACCAAGCAGCTTTTGCCACCGGACAGGGTATTTAAAAGAATTATACACACACATATATACATATATATATATACGGAAAATCAATTAAAAGCAGAGATTACATTGTACGTTCATTTTCATTTTTAGTGAGCAGTTTGCGATTTTTAAAAACCCGTTTACTTTCGGCCGTTGATGTCATTACGCGCTTACAGTAACCGTTTCTTGATGTTACATAATCACACAGGAATGGTGGTTCCGCATGCATTTCATTCCTGCTGAAGACTTTTCGCTTTCGACGATTTCAGGTAACTTTTAAACTGCGGTCAGTGATTCCTAATAATAGGAATCACTGACCGCAGTTTGAAAGTTACCTCAAATCGTCTTCAGACCACGGCACAATATGCATCAAGTTGGATTTAGTCGAAAGCGAAAAGTCTTCAACAGAATAAAACGAAATGACTGAGTGTCCTTAGAAAACCACGACAACCAACCTAAATAGGAATCACAGGGCATATCCAACCCTTTTCCATGCAGACGGCACGCAGTGTCTCATATCGGTTTTTCTTCCTAATCTACTGCACCATTATCGAACACTTTAATATATATATATATATATATATGTGTGTGTGTGTGTGTGTGTGTGTGTGTTTCATTAAATAATAAAGACAAATTTTATCTGTATTGTAAAAGAGGAATGGACTTACCCCAGAAAAAACGTGTTTGTGTGTGCCTAGCATGCAAAAGCGAAAATGGCCGCTCTAGCATGTTTTATGAACTTAAGATCTAGGATTCTCACGATATCGACGAGACGTGTGCAAAGGTCTAAGCCTATAAAGAAGACAGACAGCCGCAGTGTTCGATGCGGACTCAAGCGTTTGGAAGAGACAATTCAGGAGACACTTCTAAGCTAGAGACGTTTGTGCTGGACGGTGATACGCGAAAAGCGTCCTGGATCAAGCTTTCTGACTGTTAAGCAACCCCTGATTACTAAATGTATGATTTATTTAAGATCCTTTAAAGTTTTCTGATGAGTGCATTAGTTTCAGGTGGGAATTGGTAGAGGAATTTCCCAAAATTTCATAGGCAATCATCAGGGGCTGCTTGCTTGTGTAAGGTGTGTTTGTTTTTAAAAAAAAGTTTTGAAAATTTTTGAAAGTTTATACGATAGCAAAAATATGGGAACGCAGAGTTGGATAAAAAAGAGTAACTGATGTATTTAAAAAGGGAACGCTATTTTAAAAACGGAACGCTATCAACGAAAATAAAATACTATAGGAATACGGAATAAAAGCAAAACCAAAAAAAAAAACTAAAAGCATTTCAAAACATTGTCGTTATTTTCAAAATTAATTCTATTGATTTTAGGTTTTTTGTTTTTATATGTAGGGCTTCTAGGATTTGCAGTTGTAGCTTATTAATTTCGTATGGGATTATTGTGGTGTTTTCAACTAGAATTTTTCGAAACTTGGATTTAGGAATAGAATGGTTCTTAAGATGAAAGGCAATAGTTCTGGAGTCGATAAGGTGCATTGTAAATTATCTGAAAAGAGTTGTAGTGGTAAGACCAACATACGCATTATTTTCTTTGAAGACAAAGTCTCCAAGGGAACAAAAATATACGACGTTGGTTCTATCGAGAGGTCCAGTAGATGGGGAAATGTTATTAGAAATAAATAGGTTGGAGGTTTTAATTTTTTTGTAGTTATCAGATAACTTGAAAGGATCTTTAAAAAATTATAGACAAAATTTGTCTTTATCATTTAATGAAACATGCTTAAATGAACGACAGCTGCCTAACCACACACACACACATATATATATATATATATATATATATATATATATATATATATTGGAGTGCTGAAGTGGTTAAAGTGCTGGACAGTGATATCACAGTAAACAAGTCTGACCTCCATTCGTATTATTACGGTTGATTGGTTGGTTGGTTGTTTTTTTAATTTCTTTCAGAACTAACGAGGATTTTAGTCCCTAAGTAGTTTACTCACGCTGTGTGGGTGGTCTCATGACTAACGTCTTCGAGAACAGCATGTGTAAACTTAGTTCAAACAGTTTTTGAGATAGTTGCTGTTCACTTCATATTAGGAAAGGCATGAATCCAATTTCTCACTGATATTTGTAACTAACATGGCAACTGGAGCCTGTTAGTTTTGAAAACACAAAACAGTCACCTTGGTTCATGTTGTTTTTGTTGCTGGTGCGATGTAAACAAGTACAACTTAATCATAGTTTAGTTTCCTTTCTTATTTAAATGGCATATCAAACTTCGTGGGTTATTAAACGTCAAAGCCATCCTTGTAGAAAAACAGAAGTGATATGAAGATGATCACGGCCTCGGAATCAACTGTTTTTGGCCTACCTGAACTTGCCTGATTGTTGAGGCTTTTAAAACCAGAGCGAAATTTCTTAAACATATTAGTTACTGTGCTGTGCTTAACTACGCCTCCAACTTTTGCTCAGCAAATGTTTTTGGTTGCTTCTGAGGCGCGCGTTATGACTCAGTTTGAACTCTTAAAGAATAACTTCCCAAATTAGATTACATAGCATATTTATCAGGGTGTCTTTTAAATGACACACAGAGTGAAGGAATGCACAACGAGTCAGCAGACCAGCTACCACAATACTAACAACCACAGCAAGTGCCTATATATTTAAAGAGGATTTGCCATTTAATAACATACAATGGTTGATACCCCATAAAACCCAACCAAACCAAATCATGGTATATCAACTATTGTAGGTAATTTAATACCAAATCTTCTTTATACATATATATTAAATATATAGGATTTGGTTTGGTTTGGTTGGGTTTTATGGCATATTAACCATTGTAGGTTATTTAATGCCAAATCCTCTTTATACATATTTATTAAACATATAGGATTTGGAATGGTTTGGTTTTATAGCTTATCAGCTATTGTAGGTTATTTAATGCCAAATCCATTTTTATGCATATAAACAATTCTATTTCAAACACTTCAGTTTAGCATAAGTACACAGTTTAAATATCAAAAACATTTCTATTTCAAACAATTCAGTATAGCCAACAAACTTAAATGGCTCCAAGTATTGTTATTTATCAATTCAGTTGGACACCAGCCATTTATCTACACAAAGTTAAATGCAAAAAAATTTCTATTCCAAATAATTCAGTTTAGCATAAGAACAGTTTAATTGTAAAAAAAAGCATTTCTATCTCAAGCTATTCAGCTTAATCAAACAGTTCCAATTCAAACAATTTAGTTTAGTAAAGTATAGTTTTTGTTTACACACAGTTAAATCTCAAAGCAGTTCTATTTCAAACGATTCAGTTTAGCGTAAGCACGCACTTTGAATATTAAAACAGTTCTATTTCAAGTAATTCATTTTGGCACAAGTACGCATTTTAGTTCTATTCTACCCATAGATAAAACCCATTGCAGGTGCTACTACTCCGGGCCAGAGTGGACCGGGGAGCGATGGCAAAGAAGATGTACTCCACAATCCCCAAAGCCCCAGCATTGCTAGAACCTCACCATCAGATTGTTTAGTGTCATATCCATGACACTCATTTCGGGGGCGTTACTCCTCTGCAGAGGTGCAGTCGTATTCTACAGCCCCAGCCGACAGGACAACTCGGTTACATGGTACCAGTAGCAAAGAATCAGCCATAAAGAAAAATTTAGTGAGTAGCAATCGGAGAGTATCAGGCGATCACAGTATCTCACGGCTCAGTTCGTGACTACGAGCTCAACAAGAACATCTGGAGTTGTAGAATTGTGCCTCACGTTACTAAAATATTGCAAAATGTTTGACTTTCCCTTGTAATCTAATTGTCCTCAACGACAAAAAGCTTAGTAAATTTCAACGTATACAAACGTACTCATAGAGGTCCTCAACTGAATTCTTTGTATTGCAGATGGCCCTCGGGAATCAATTAAAAACTAAGATTTACTTGTTTCGAATGTTTTATTATTTTACCCATTTCACTTGAACATTTCCATATTTTATTGTGCCATTTACTGGAAAGAATTTAGCAGAAGTCTACACACGATCTAATCTTCCTTGAAGTGGACAGCACTACCATCAATTCTAGAAACCCTGCTTTCGAAGATGTTAAACAAGAAGGATTATAAACGCTACACAAGAAAGACAAAAAAAAAAGAAAAAAAAAGAGAAAAAGGAACAGAGTACGGTGACTTATTTACGCCGCCAGCTACAGGCCGAGTGGGAAACACTTGACCCCCTCAGGCATCAGTGATTTACGGTGCCATAAATCCGGGCCTGGGTTTTGAAGCGGTCCCTATCCCCACATACCTACAGACCTGGGAGCGGCGTCGATAGTCGAGTACCCACCTCGTCAGATGTGGTTTGTTATCTGTGTGTTAATTGATGTTACTCATCACTTATAATCTCGCAGATGGGCGCCTCAGGAGGTGTAATGGTTAATGAGCTAGTCTAGAAAGCTATTGGTACGAAATTTGATTCTCACCGGTTATTCCACGTATCTAGTCTTGTGCCAAACTAAGCAAAGGTTCATTTACATATGCTTGTGTGTGTGTATGTGTGCGCGTGCGTGTATATATATATATATATATATATATGAATATATAAGTGTATAAATAAGTGTATAAAGACGGCATGTGTAAGTATATATATAAATATGTGCGTGTGTGCGTGTGTGTGTGTGTGTGTGTGTGTGTGTGTGTGTGTGTGTGATATAATAATAAATAAGTATTCAGTAGTTTTTATATGAATTTGATATCATGGATACGATATATATATATATATATATATATATATATATAAATGACTATATACTAGTTTTTATATATATATTTAATAGCATGGACGCTTAACTGCAACCACTGGTTTCATGTCGTCTTTATACAGCAATCATCAAGAAGATAAAGCTTTTTCTGCCAAATATACACACATATATATACTGGCTCATTGGCCTAGTGGGTAAAGTGTTCACCAATGGTCAAGGAGACCTGGGTTCAATCCCAGGTCGAGTCATACCAAAGACTTTAAAAATGGGATTTGATACCTCCTTGCTTAACACTCAGTTATATTAGGTACGTATCAAGGGTAAAGTGGAGCAATCCGGAGAAACGAGTAGCGCCCTCCCCAATACCTTTATGTAGTAGCTATTGAAAAAGGAGCCTTCTGGTCGCCCTCGACTACGGTCGCCAACGACTACTACTAATACTACATGTCGTTAATACATTGTGAAAAGTATGAATCGAAATGTTCTCCCTACAACTTCGGGCAAGTAGGGTAGACTGAGCACTTCAACCTTAGTATGGTGATTCGTCAAGAATGAAAACTCTGAATTCAGACCTGTGGAACTCCGCGTAAAAATTGACCCAGTGTTACTTCTTGTTTGATCGAGGATATATATATATATATATATATATATATATATATATAACCCTTTCATTTTTCTTTAGTTTGCTCCGTCTTCCGTGAAATAGTTTTAATGTGTCACAAAATTCACATCTTTCCTGACCAATCAGATGATTCTGTAGAATACTTCAATTGTATCTCTACAGAGGGGTAGAATCCCCACTCTCCTAACAAGTGTCCTGTATATGCCACTAAACAGCATCTGGTGTTAAGACTTGAGTCTTGGAGCTGGGCAATATGAAGCGGTCGAAGCTATTAGAAATCTTTAATCATTTTCTTCAAAACATTTAACTGCGAGCAAACAAAGTTAAATTTAATTATTAGTATTACATAGCAATACTTGAAATCATTTAACTGTGTGCCAATAAAACTATTAGTGTTAAATAGTACAATTTGGAACCTTTCACTGAGTGTAAACAAATGAGCCCTTGTTTGTTGAAAATTGTTACTTATAAAAAATTCGTTTGCAAAACAGATATTTTGAATATGTATGTAAAAACACGATTTGATATTGAATAGCCTACAAGGGTTGATATGCCATAAAATCCAACTACACAACCAACCAACCAACCTAGCCCAGTCTGTTGGGATTGAAGAGTAAACCGACTGCATCTCTGCAGAGGGGAAAACTCCACCAGGAGTGTCCTGGATATGACACAAAACGGGTGGTGCCCGTGGTGTAATGGTTATCATCGTAGGAAATAGACATGGCGATATGAGTTCAAATCCTAGACGAGACTGATTGCATTTCACATAGCACTAATACACTTGGGAAAGGTATGAATCCAATTATTCTCTCCCTCCAGCTATGGGAAAATAGTAGGACAGACTAGGTTCTTCAGCCTTGGCAAGGCAACTAGTCTAGGAGAAGGAAAACTCTGAATTCAAACCTGTTAAACTCCGCTTCAAAATTGACCTTGTGTCATATCCTGCCCGAGCGGAGGGGTTGGTAAATATGATGACACGAAACAATCTAATGTTGAGGCTCCAGTCCAAGATATTTCGGGAATGTACAGAACTCCTTCATTGCCATTGCTCCCTGGCCCACTCTGTCCTGGAATCGTAGCATCTGACAGGGTCCTAACTATGAGTCAAATAGAACTGTTTTTGAGCAAACAAATGACTTATGCTAAGTTGAATTGCAAGAGAAAAAGCAATATTTGGAACAATTTAACTTCGTTGACCTACGCTAAATCAAATTGTGAGAAATAGAACTGTTTGATCATTTAACTGTGTGTAAACAAATAACTGCTTAATTGACTTGTATGTAATACATAGCAATACTTTGAACAATTTAACTGTGTGCAAATGAATGCATACTATTGAATAAAATTATTAGTGTCAAATAGGAATACTTTTAACCACTCGATTCTATGTAAACAAATTATTAATATCGTCTTGATTTATTCGTGTTAGATAGAAATACTTGAAAATATTTCATTGTCTACAAAAAAAAATCTAAGGCTCGTTTGAAAATGTGTTGGCAAATATGTATAAAAAGGATTTGGCATTAAATAAAATGCAATTGTTGATATGCCATAAAACTTAACCAAACCAAATCCTATATATTTAATATAGATGTAAAAAACAGGATTTGGCATTAAATAACCTACAATGGTTGATATGCCATAAAACCTAACCAAACCATATTCTATATATTTAATATATATGTATAAAGAGGATTTGCCATGAAATAACCAATTTGCCATAAAACCCAACCAAACCAAATTATATATATATATATATATATATATATATATATATATATATATATATGATTTGAAATTAAATAACCTACAACGGTTGATATGCCATAAAACCCAACCACACCTAATAATTTATATCTAATATATATGTTTAAAGAGGATTTAGCACTAAATAACTTATAAGGGTTAATATGCCATAAAACCCAACCAAATAAATTATATATATATATATATATATATATATATATAATAATGTTGTAGTTTGAATGGTCTCCACTCATCCTCCAACTTCCAAGTCTTCCAGTCCCTTTAATAATCCTTTAGTGTACAAAAAAGCACCAATCACGATTGGTATAATTGTCACCTTCATGTTCCATAGTTTTTTCAATTCTCTAGCAAAATCTTATCCTTCTTTTCACTTTCCTTCAGTTTCATTCTGTGGTCAGCCAGGACGACAAAGGCGACAATTCTACAAGTTCTCAGGGGTTTTTTTTGGGTTTTTTAATTATAATTGGCGTGATGGTTAGAATGTTCGCAAAAAGCCCTGGGAGACCTGGGTTCAATCCCAGGTCGAGTCATACCATACACTCAAAAAATGGTACTTGATGCCTCCTTGCTTAACACTCAGCATAATAAGGTAGGGATCAATGGTAAAGTGGAGCAATCCAGCGAAAGAAGTAAGACCCTCCCCTACACCTCAGTGTAGTAGCTATCGAAAAGGGAGCCTTTTGGTAACCCTCGACTAAGGTCGCCAACTTTACTTACTTTTTATTATTATAAGGTCTTGTCTTCTGGCCGATATTAGGTGATGTGTCAGTATTTCCAAATCCCATAGGAGTTTTTGTGAGTCATTCTCCAGGACAGGTGCTGAGTTGTGCATATACCATTTATTTCTATGGTGAAAATTTCTTGTACATTTCCCTGTGGATCACCTTGCCCATTCAATTATGTCTAGTCTTATACGCCTTCTGTGCTAATTTGATGGTTTCGTCTCAATTACCACATAACCTATATTTGCTATTTTGTTGCGTCTTATCTATTCTCGCTTTCATATGATTGGTTCTTATGGCGTTGTTTTGTGCTGCTATTCGGAGAGATTCTGTATCTCTCTTAAAGTTTCCTTTTCTTAGCCACGTCCAGGTTTTCTTGTCTGAGATGTTATTAGTCGTTTAAAACGCCCATAGAGTTGTTTTCCTTCCCATTTTTGGTTCCTAGTTATTGTCATTAATTATTATTATTATTATTATTATTATTATTATTATTATTATTCAATCTATTTTGGGCGAGTGGGTGTAAGTGTTTAACCGCCCACTACAACTCGAACGGAATCCCAGAGACTGATCTATTTCTGCTCACGTGACTGACGTCGCCATTTGACGCATTTGAGCATGCGCCGACGACTCCATTTTCACTGCATGGCGGGAAAAATCTCAAAAGAAGACACAGAACCCACCCCTCTTTTGTCCATCTACTTCACCTTACCCTGCCACCAATCCGGAGGCATTCCCCATTCCCTATCCAACACAAACCAACACAAAACAAACGGAACGGATTTATAACGGGTGGGTGGGGGATGTCCTCAGCTGGAGGAGATGAACAAACAACGCAAGCAGAAATAAATAAATGAATGAATAAAAATAAACATATCTTTCAACCAAGCGGAAGGAAAAACAAATAGAATTATGGGAAGGATTACAAAGAATAAAAAAATATATATTTATAAGGAAGAAGATGAATCACATAGATAGATAGATAGATATGAACAGTGATAGATATGAACAGACTACGATATATATATATATATATGTAAAGAGAGACAGACAGAGAGACGAACAGACTGTAATATATATATATATATATATATATATATATATATATATATATATTGAAAGTGAGAGAGAGATAAACTAACTGTAATAGATTGATATGAAATTAATAGATAGATAAGAACAGACTGCAATAAATAGATAGATAGATAGATAGATAGAGAGAGAGAGAGAGAGAGAAAGATAGATGAACAGACTGTGATAGATAGATGTGAACATTAATTGATAGATATGAAAAGACTTCAATAGATAGATAGATAGATAGATTGCGATATATAAGTTTATATATATATATATATATATAGATAGATAGATAGATACCGAGACAGAGATGAACAGACTGTAATATATATATATATATATATATAGAGAGAGAGAGAGAGAGAGGGAGAGAGATTAGAATAATTCCAACCATAAATGAAGTGATTATTTTTCTAGAATCGACACTTTAGCCTGAGTTCATAATGATTCCATCAATCCTAGTGGTGATTTTAGAAAGTACAGGCACCGATCGACTCAAGTGCTTTTAAATCACTCGAGAAAATAGAAAGAAAGACCGAAAGAAAAAACTAAGGTATAAATTGAAAGCAGTGAGAAATTATTGTGCAGACACTGTGTGCCATCGATAGAGATAGATTGCGAGAGAAAGATAGAGAAATAGAGAGAGGAATCCGTGTTGTATGAATGCGAAAGAGAAGAGGAGGGATATAAAAATGTGATTTTATGGGGGATATAATTATCATCGCTAAAATGTCATTAAAACGATTCTTTTATTAAAATATTATGAACTCAAATTTTTTTTCTTTTACGTATCCTCCAACCTTCTCCATCCTACTTCCGTTCCTCTGCACGGCAGTCATTTTTTTTTTTTGCATCTCACGAGAAACATTATTTATTCGTCTCACCTATTCCTTTGTTTTCATCTGACGATTGTATTTTTTGAAAAAATAATGCACAATCCTGACATTCGCAGAGAAGCAAGTGAACATTAATCTATTTTAGTCTATATATATACTTTAAAATGAATAGGTGTAACGTGATTGAACGGTCCATAAAAGATTGAAATTTGATAAATAAATAAATCAGACTATAGTCTCCGAATAGAAAGACTGAGGCACTCGTGGTAGTCAAAAAGATCAGGGAGGACGGGAGGTCCAAGGATCGTGTGCGCGTGTGTGGAGCGAGCGGAAGCGGATGTTTCTGCTCCCGACACGATAGGCGGAAGTGAGGAGACGACTCATGTTTTGTCTTTAGAGAGTTGGCGGCGAGACATGATAAGAGAGAGAGAGAGAGAGAGAGAGAGAGAGAGGCAGTTGAACACCAACAAATATATAAGGAGACGAAAGTTTACGAGCCTCAATTTTAGAGGCGCTGCAAAGAGATGCAAACAAGCATGTTAGAACCAGAAAACACTCAAGGTCTGTATCAGCTCTTATTTTTTACTTCAGAATATGTTGCTTATTTTGTCTAGCTGACGCCGTCGTCTTAGTTTCTATATTGTCTTTCTTTCTACCAGCGGCTACTTGCTACCTTGTAATAGATAAACTATTACACTACCAAAGGTGTCCATCCCTCATTTAAAGTCCTGCGCAGAGTGATCTGTGTGTACTTGAATAATGGTTAGTAAGACTACTATTGTAGGGGTGCGGAGGGGATGGATCCTTCCATTATATCTATACGTAAAGTTCCTTCACTTACGCTGAGAGGAACGGTGGCTTTGGGGTAAGATATCCGACTGACGTAAAGTCAGCAGGGTTTTTGTCCTAGCTCGTTGCATCTCGTAAGTCAAGCAACACTAAAGAGTTGTGATATAACGAAACAGCCTCTTTGTGGATGAATATATTTATATAAGTATATATTTGGATGAATGAAAAGTTTGGCAATATTTTGGTAACGAATCTCACTATTTAGAAACTCTGGACGCTTTCGCCAAACTCACAAAAAGACCAATCACACTTAACTGTGATACCGAGATCGCCTGATACTCTCCGAATGCTACTCACCGGATCTGCTTCTATAGTTTGGGGATACCTGACTTGAAACCTGAGCGAAATTTCTTCAAATTTTTCCGAAATAAACGATACTTTATGTTCAACTGTGCAGCTTTCAAAACCCACAATGTCTGCGTACCTACAAGCGCGATACTTGCAAACAAAATGGCTTGGTTGCTTGGTTGGTTTATTTTACGGCATATCAACCCTTTTAGAGTCATTTAATGCCGAATCAAGTCATTTTGATTGGAACTTTGTTTATGTTTGGTTTGGTTTTAGGGCATATCAACCTTTGTAGGTTATTTAATACCAAATCCATTTTAATACACATAAACAGGTTCTATTTCAAGCAATTTGGATTAGTATAAAAACAGTTATTTGTTAACACACAGCTAAATGTAAAAACAGTTCTATTTTAAACAACTCAGTTTAGCATAATTACACAGTATAGTTCTATTTGAACGATACATAGGAACCTATCGGGTGCAACCACCTGGGCTTGAGTGGACCTGGGAGTGATGGCTGTGCTGGGGTACTCTGCATTCCCCAAAGTTCTAGTATTACTGAAGCCTCACCATCAGATTGTTTACTGTAATATCCAGGACACTCGCTGGAGGAATCTTACATCTCTGCAGAGATGCAGTCGGTGTATTCTGCAGCCCCAGCTGAATGAGCCACAGGACACTCGTTGGGAGGGTCTTACACTTTCGCAAAGAAGCAGTCTGTGTATTCTACAGTCCAAGCCAACTGGACCAGTCATATGGAAGACCCTAGTCGGTATCTAGATGGAGCTACAATTGCCACTTGCTCAAGTTCACTAGCAAATGTGAGCGGTATTTCAGCTTCATTCTGCATTTGAAAATTTTCATACGTGTGAATTCAATAGGTTTCCATACTTTTTTTTGTAGAGGCATTTAAAATTGTCGTAGACTCTTGAAAATTCGGTATCTTATTGCTATACATCTTATGTGATGACTGACTAATTTTTATGATTTCAGGTTCAAATCAACAGCTACAGCAGGAATTGGAATACACCCTACTAAAGCCTGATTGTCACAGCTGGTGAATTTCAAAAATGCAATCTGGACGTGAGGACACTTTAGAAGAACGATATGCAATAAAATTGTGTTTTAAACTTGGAAAAAATGATGCCACAAAAACGTATGGAATGCTTCAGACTGCTTTTCGACCATCTTGCATGAATCGA
Source organism: Sepioteuthis lessoniana (assembly GCA_963585895.1). Classification (NCBI taxonomy): domain Eukaryota; kingdom Metazoa; phylum Mollusca; class Cephalopoda; order Myopsida; family Loliginidae; genus Sepioteuthis; species Sepioteuthis lessoniana. The sequence continues at coordinate 183,178 of CAUZXS010006430.1, forward strand.
GCATGAGTTTTTGAGTGGCATAAGAGATTCAAGGAAGGCAGAGAGTTTGTGAGGGATGATGAGAGGTGTGGGAGGAGTAAGGAAGTCAATACACTAGAGTTGATTGGCCAAAAGTTTAGGGTTAGGGTTACTATGTTGAGGTTTTAAGGGAGTTCAGCAAGAGATTCCTAGGGAAGAGGCCAGCACTGTTCAAATCGGGTCAGTGGCATTTCCACCAGGACAATGCACCAGTCCCCAACTCCATGCTTGTCACAGACTATTTGAACAAGATGGGCATCAAAACAGTTCCTCAGCCTCCCTCTAGTCCAGTCCTTGCTCCCTGTGACTTTTGCTTATTCCCTAAGCTCAGAGGCTGTCGTTATAAGACAATTGAGGAGATGAAAGAAGCTGTGACGAAGGTCATTGACACGCTCAAACAAGTCTTCCATGGGGCCTTCCAGAACTTGTTGGAACGGTAAAACAAGTGCATTGCAGCCGGAGGAGATTACTTCGAAGGGCACTTGAATTTCATGTGTGTTCAATCAATAAAAGTGCCCATACGAAAAAAGTCTGGAATCTTATTTAATGATCCTCGTACATCCAACGTATTCATAAGATATTTCACCTTCAAATTTTCAGCCACTGTACTCCATAAAAAATAATCTTAATGAATATTTCAATTAACTGCAAGAACGGCAAAGGGTACCTTGAGCGATTCTATGCAGAGAAAGATATATACTTATTGAAGTAGTGAATTAACGAGATATTGAGGAGAAAAATAATAAATAAAAATATTGCTTAAAATGAAATAAGCAAAAATATTTTTACTTTATAGATCGAACGACTATATCTTCTGTTTCCCAATATTTATCATTCGCATTTGTATGGAATAATGGGAAACCCTAAAAAGAATTTGTGTTCGTTTCGTTTCTTTATATATATATATATATATATATATATATATATATATATATATATATATATATATATATATATATATATATTGCAAACGAAATAAGCTATAATAAAGTAAATGTCTGAAAACTTAAGGGAAGAAATATGGAAGGAAATTCGGAGAGAGATAGAGAGAGGGGGGGAAGAGATAGATAGATAGATAGATAGATAGATAGATAGATAGATAGATCAGAATTATTATCGATAGGAGTAGAATTGTTTCAACAGACAAATAATTACAAACTAAGTAAGAGAGAGAGAGAGAGAGAGAGAGAGAGAGAGAGAGAGAGAGAGAGAGAGAGTGTGTGTTGTTGGAAAATCTGAAGATATACGTTGAAGAAAATGAAAACAATATCAAATTTAGACTGACAAACCAACATCGCTCTGATGTTGATGTAATATTTCATCATCTGGATAGGTTGAAATGAATGAATAAATGAAGGAAGGAAGGAACGAACGAACGAACGAAAATGAAGAAAAATACGAAGAAAGAAAGGAATGAAAGGAGGAAGAAATGATGAAAAGAAGGAAGGAAGGGAGAAAGGAAGAAAAGAGAAGAAGGAATGAATGAAGGATGAATGGAAAGAAATTAGAAAAAAGAATAAAGGAAGGAAAAAGGAAGGAAAAGAATGAATGAATGTAGAAAGGAAGGAGAATAGAAAGGAGAAAGAAAAAAGAATGAATAAAAGAGGGAAGGATGAAAGCAAGAAAGAAATGAATGAATGAAGAAAGGAAGGAAGGAAGAATGAAAAGAAGAAAGAAAAAAATGAATGAATGAAAGAAGAAAGGAAGAAAGGAATGAAAGAAGAATGGAAAGAAGAAAGAAAAAAGAATGAAAAAAGAGGAAGGAAAGAAGGACGAATAGAAAGGAGAAAGAAAAAAGAATGAATGAAAGACGGAATGAAAGACGGAAGGAAGAAAAGAATGAATGAAGGAAGGAAGTTTAGAAAGGAGAAAGGAAAAAGAATGAATGAAAGTGGGAAGAATGAAAGGAAGAAAGAAAGAATGAAGGAAGGAAAGAAGAAATGAAAAAAGAAAAAAATAAATGAAAGAGAGAAAGAAGAAAGAGATGAAGGAAGGAATAAAGAATGGAAACAAAGAAAGAAAAAAGAATGAATGAAAGGGGGAGGGAAGAAAGGAATGAATGGAGGCTGTCGTTATGAGACCATTGAGGAGATGAAAGAGGCTGTGACGAAGGTCATTGACACGCTCATACAAGAGGACTTCCATGGGCCTTCCAGAAGTTGTTCGAACGATACAACAAGTGCATCGCAGCCGGAGGAGATTACTTCGAAGGGGACTAGAGTTTCATGTGTGTACTATCAATAAAAGTGCCCATACGAAAAAAGTCTGGAAACTTATTTAATGATCCCCCTATCACAGCTAAACTCTTTTTAAGTGTCTGATTTATCCATCTTTCCTCTTATTTTTATCATCTTGTCAGATTCACCAAAATATAACATTTCCCTATGTATACATATATACAGGCCTAGTGGGTAGAGTGTTCGCCAATGGTCCGGGAGGCCTGGGTTCAATTCCAGGTCGCGTCATACCAAAGACTTAAAAAATGGTACTTGATACCTCCTTGCTTAACACTCAGCAATATTAGGTACGTATCAAGGGTAAAGTGGAGCAATCCAAGGAAAGAAGTAGCGCCCCCCACACCTCAGTGTGGTAGCTATTAAAAAGGGAGCCTTCTGATCGTCCTCGACTACGGTTGCCAACTTTACTTACTTATATATTTATATATATATATATATATATATATATATATATATATGTTTATATATATATATATATATATATATATATATATATATATATATAGAGAGAGAGAGAGAGAGAGAAATATTGAAAAACCAAGTAATCCAAAAGTAATGAATTTATTACGAAGGAATGTCAAGGCTAAAACGTTTCGGTCTTAAGGAACCTTCATCAGGATTTTAAAATGGTGAAACAAGTGTTGATAGAATAGTGATAATTGTTAAATAAGATACAAAAACAGATGAAGGAGAATATATACAAAGAAATATCATATGACCATTCAATAATTCAGTCAGGATTCTGTTTCGAAAATCTGTCACATGATTGGCACAGGCAATGATTTTAAAACAAATGGAATCACTTAGAGATTTAACTGCTTCTTTTATTTTTAAAGCAGCTGAATCTATTTGTGGTTCCATTTGTTTTAACATTACAGCACATGATAAAGTCTACACCCTGTAATATATATATATATATATATATATATATATATATATATATATACAACGGTAGGTAAATAAATCGACAAGTAGATACTCTTACGTGTTAATTACATGATTATAAATAAATGCATGTATTTGCTGGTGAAATTATATATATATATATATATATATATATGTGTGTGTGTGTGTGTGTGTGTGTGTGGGTATGTATATATATATATATATATATATGTATGGGGGGGGAGAAAATAGATATATTGATAGATAGATAGAAATGTGTATTTAACTTTGGTTATAAGTATATATATATAAATATATATATATATATATATATATATATATATATATATATATATATATACGTGCAAATGCATGTATTCATGTATGTATGTATTTGAGAGAAAAAATTTGCACAAGTTATTGGAAGGAAAGTATATAGAAAGTTATCCTTCCACACGCACACACACACGCACACACACACACATATATATATATATATATATATATATATATATATATACTTACGGTTGGGGTGTTATGTAGATAATTATCAATAAATACACAACTTCCCAGATAGAAAAGAAATGATAAACCCTGATTTAGAGAGAAATAACGGAAGGTCACTGGCTTAAAGTGATAACTTCAAAAAAGTTCATTTAAAAAAAAAATCTCGCAAAATGTGAACGAAAAAAACAAAAAAGAAAAAAAGAAAGAAAGAAGATCGAATGCGAACTGAACAATAATGAAATAAAGGATTCCTCAAAGAATGGCGACCAAAAAATTCTTTCGCTCCGTTTGCTTTTTCAATTTCTCTAAATCGCTGAATGCTCTGTGCAATGAAAATTGCCATCGTCACGGTCAGACGATGAAGAATTCTGTCTCTGTAGAACGATTCTTATTCTGTTGGCCAAACCAAGCACACTAATGTTGGCAATGAAGCGAAATTTTGCCGCCCTTTTCTGCGAGCGGCCATTTTGGGAGTTTTGACTTGGTTTCAGATATCAGATAAGTTTATCATTGTCTGTTTTTTCAAATCATTATTATTACTATTACTCCTTGTGAGTTTTTCGCACCAGCGTTAGTTGAGGTGCTCGTGGTGTAATGGTTATCGTCGTAGGAAATGAACACGGCAACACGAGTTCAAATCCTGGCCAAGACTGATTGCATTTCACATAGCACTAATACCCTTGGGAAAGGTATGAATCCAATTATTCTCCCTCCAGCTATGGGTAAATAGCAGGGCGGACTAGGTTCTTCAGCCTTGGCGAGGCAACTAGTCTAGGAGAAGGAAAACTCTGAATTCAAACCTGTTAAACTCCGCTTAAAAATTGACCTTGTGTCATATCCTGCCCGAGCGGAGGGGTTGGTAAATATGGTTAGTTGATGGTCTTTCATTAAAGTCTGAGTGACAACAAGTCCCCTCAAATCTCCAGGACTCTGCCCAGTATTCTAACCAATCTCAACAATGCTGTAGTTTGAATGGTGGCATAGGAAAAAACAGAATACAGGCGATATCTCCACGCTAAATAGTGGTCCTCTGAAACTAATAGGCAAGTTCACCTACCTAGGAAGCAGCATCTCATCAACTGAAAATGACAACCCGCGGCGAGCAAAGCCATGGACAGCTAACGATAGGCTATCGGTCATTTGGAAGTCAGACTTGTCTGATCAAATAAAACGCAGTTTTTCTCAAGCAACGGTCATATCAATACTGCTATATGGATGCACCACGTGGACACTCACTCATCGTATGGAGAAAAAGCTTGACGGCAATTACTTAAGAATGCTACGAGCTGTAATGATCAAGTCCTGAAGGCAACTCCCCACAAAGGACTCTCTGCTCGTCCTCCGATTACAAATACTTCTGCCCCTTTTATCAAGCCTTTGGGGACCGTTCCAAGAGCACCAATTACTATTGGTATCACCGTCACCCCCATGGTTCATAGCTTCTTTTAGTTATCTAGTAAGGTTTGAGTACTTGTCTCTCTTTTCGTTTTCTTTACGAATAGTTACTTGTAATTAAAAAGAAAGGATTATTATTCGTTACATGAAACCATCCTTATAATCATGAAGTCGCACTGACAGCACTGATTTCCCAGGGGCTTTCTCTCCGTTCATCCCTATCATCCATCGTTCTCAGCAGATCTTTCAAAACAACATCCTCTGTCTGCTCAGACCTGATATAAATAAGTTTTTGCTGATCGGCTAACACAGCTTGAGTAGGGCTCTATCGGAGAATATCCCTTATGAGTTCATTCTTGCTTTTCCAGCAGCGCCCCTGATGTCTTGTTTGTCTTACTAGGATATTTTTGAGATTGGAGGTAAGTGGCCATACAGCTGTTGTTTCGTGGGGTGTTGCTTCCAGCATTTGTTCAAAATAGCTTGTTACATTCTTCAGTAGTTCCCATCTAGCTTTTTTTCAAGGCGTTTTTTTAGCGTCCATCTGGTGTATCCATACTGTAGAATTGACACAGCCACAGTTGGGAAGAAATCCCGTTTTATAGATAGATCACACTTCCATATGATCAATAACCTATCGATAGCAGTACGCACCTTGGTTGGGCGTATATCAACATCACTTTCAGTCGATGAGACTCTGCTGCCGAGGTACATGAACTTACTTGAAACCATAATATCGTGTAAATTATCAGTTACCCTACCAATGGGGCTTAGAATATGCTGACTACTTCCTCTATAGAAGGGTTAAACCAAAAACTTTAAAGAAATAACGAGTTCAGAGCAGTGTGTAGAATCACTTCATTACTATTACTCCCAGGTCCACTTTGTTTCGAAGTTGTACCTGTTTGAGTTTTATTTATGGTTTGAATAAATCTGTTTAAAAATTATTCGTTTTAGATAGGACTATGTGCCAAAAAACTTTAGAAACAACAACATAAAAATGAAAACATGAACATAAAATTAAAGCGATTCTCTAACCTCTCAGCATAAAATATCCCTAGACTCTTTGATATATCGTTAGAGTCAAAGACTGAATTGATGAATCATAACGAAATTTTTATTCATTATAACTCAAAAATATTCTTTGAGAATAATGACATTTCTAGTCTAATTCGTTACTGAATAATTCTTGTGATGTTTCCATTCGCACAGAAAATGTTTTTCGTTTTCTATTATTTATCATGTATATTCTATATATGACGAAGATAATAAACTGCTAGTTAGAAATTAAAATGACATGGAGAGGGATGGGTTTAGATATTCTTCAGGAGTGGCGAACACGCAACCAAAGGAAGTTACGGGATCCCTCTCTCTCTCTCTCTTTTTCTTTCTTTCTTTCTCCGTCTCTCTCATTTTCTTTTTCTCTTTCTCCCTCTTTCTTTCCCTCCTTCTTTCTCTCTCTCTCTCTCTTTTCTCTCTCCTTCTCTCTGTTTCTATCTCTCCCTCTCTCCTTCTTTCACTTTCTCTACCTTTCTCTATCCTTCCCACTCTCTCTCTTTTTCTTTCTTTCTCTCTTCATCTCACTCATTTTCTTTTTCTCTTTCTCCCTCTTTTTACCTCCCATTTTCTCTCTCTCTCTCTCTCTCTCTCTCGCACTTTCTTTCTCTTTCTCTCTCTCCCTTCCTTTCTCTTTCTATTTCTCTTCCTCTCTGCATTCCCCTCGCTCGCTCTTTCTCTCTCCATCTCCCTCGTTTTCTTTTTCTCTTTCTCCCTCTTTCTTCCCCTCCCTCTTTCCCTCCCTCTCTCTTTTCTCTCCCTCCCTCGCACTTTCTTTCTCTTTCTCTCTCTCCCTTGCTCTTTCTTTCTCTTTCTCTCCCTCTCTGTACCCCTCCTCTCTCTCTCTCTCTGTCACTTTCTCTCACATAAGAAACCATCAATATAAACCTGTGGTTACCATGCCAACCCAACGAATTTAATATTTGTCGAGTTATAACAAGCACTAGTATCTTCAGTCCTATTTTCTTGTGGCCGTCTTTTGTTTCTCACAAGACTATGGGATGGGTCCTTGGGATGGTTTTGTTTCCCATCGCACCACTCTTAGGGGAGGTGCCCGTTGTGTAATGGTTATCGTCACAGGATATGGACACGGCGATACGAGTTCAATTCCTGGACAAGACTGATTGCATTTCACATAGCACTAATACCCTTTGGAAAGGTATGAATCCAATTATTCTCCCTCCAGCTATGGGTAAATAGTAGGGCAGACTGGTTTCTTCAGCCTTGGTGAGGCAACTAGTCTAGGAGAATGAAAACTCTGAATTCAAACCTGCTAAACTCCGCTTAAAAAATTGACCTTGTGTCATATCCTGCCCGAGTGGAGGGGTTGGGTAAATAGGATCGCACCACTCTTAGGATATTATGATGAGCCATCAGAAAGAAGAACCAGTTTATCCAATGAAATAAGACCCTTATGGGTTTTTTTTTGTCCCCTAGATGAAAGAATCACATAAATTAACTCTTCCGAATCCAGAATATTTTTCAGACAACACCAGTAAACCGTGACAAATTGTTTCGGGCATTGGGGTCAATTCAGTAGTGACAAACTAAGTGACGTGAAGTGACCTAATTTTACACCTAAAACATCATCATCTTTCTCACTATATATATATATTTATGATAACTATATACATATTAGATATATATATTTAATTCCACGAAATTTAGACTGCGACCCCTGGGTTTCATGGAGTATTTTATAAAACAACAATCATCAGACAGTTAACAAAATTTTGTTAACTGCCTGATGATTGTCGTTTTATAAAAAATTTCCATATTATGTTATCTAAATTAGTACATGCTGATCAACATTTTATAAAATTTTCTATTTAAAACATACCAGGATTTTAACATTTCTAGTGTAATATTAATCAAAGCGAATATCATTAGGCATTATTTATCACCAAATTTTACCACAATGAAAATCCGTTTTCAAAAATATGAATATGTAGCGGGCCTAAACTATATATATATATATATATATAAACACGGCGTTACAAAACGACATCTCTACGGCTATCTATCTCCCATTTCACAACTCAACCGAGTTAGTGCTGGGCACTGCTAGAAAAGTAATTACGAACTCATAAGTGACATTCTCAAATGGACTCCTACACATGAACACTCCAGTGTTGGCCGATTAGAAAAAAACTTTCGTTCATTAACTCTGTGCGGACACTGGATGTCGTTAAGGGGATCTACCAAAAGCAATGGTAGATAGGAACGGATGGTAAGAGTAAACTTGGTTGGGTTTTATGACATATCAACCTTTAAAGGTTTTTTAATGGCAAATCCATTTTTATGCAAATAATCACTTCTATTTCAAACAAATCAGTTTAGTATGAGTACACAGTTTAATTGTTAAAAACATTTGGGTTCTTTGTTTAATGGCATATCAACCTTTGTAGGTTATTTAATGCCAAAGGTATTCTCCTAGTAGAACAGTAGTTGTACTATTTAACCCATAACTGGGAGGATAAGGGGGTTCATACCTTTCCCAAGGGTATTTGCCCGAAAGTGAACGTAATGGCGCGACTGGGGTACGAACTCGCGTTCTACGATACCGCAGTCCATCGCTTTAACCATTACGCCACGAGAACACCCCCTTAAAAAACATTTCTATTTCAAGTTATTCAGTTTATTCAAACAGTTCTAATTCAGCCACTTCAGTTTAGTATAAGTATAGGTTTTGTTTACTCGTTGTTAAATATCAAAACAGTTCTATACTAAACAATTCAGTTTAGCATAAGTACACAGTTAAATCGTCAAAAACAATTCTATTTCAAGCTATTCAGTTTAGTCAAAAAGTTCTAATTCAAACTATTCAGTTTAGCATAAGTCTGCTGTTTAGTTCTATTTACCCCATAGATTGGGCCCTATCTGATGCTACCATTCCGGGCCAGAGTGGACCTGGGAGCGATGGCAATGAAGGGGTGCTCCGCATTCCCCAAAACCCCAGCATCACTGGAACCTCACCATCAGATTGTTTAGAGTCATATATAGGACACTCGTTCAGGGGGGGGGGTCTTACTCCTCTGCAAAGAAGCAGTCGGTGTATTCTACAGGGTAGATGAGAGGAAATCCGTGCTATCATTTGGTCGGGAACCTACACGGAACTTTGAACTACGTCCTTTATTGAATCCACGGGAGTCGCCTGTTCTGATTCCGTTAGCCATAACCGGGTACAAGTGTTAAGTATTCCTGTATTGTTATTCGCCTGCAACCTCC